>BMAO01026567.1:0-14353 GCA_019973975.1 Trichonephila clavata
TTTATTTCTCATTAGTTTAAAAATCCTATTATAGATTTAAATCAAGAGTAGAAAAGGAGATAATCTCTTTAACTTTAAATAATTCAGTTCCTTTTCTATTCCGAATTTTTAAAATATGTATCCTTTAAAAAGCTTTGTAATTTAATGTCATGTTTTAAGAACATTACAAAATCATTACTCTTTTAACATAGTATTGATGCTGGGACAAAACGAGATTAAGGAAGCCTGGTTTGAAAACAAGTTTAACACATTAAAACCTGATATTGCATCAATATATCATAAATCACATTCCCTTGAGAAAAAAAAAATACCTTTAAGCATATTAGTCATATAGAAAGGAGAGTCACAATTACTAGATATTTTGAAAGATATTTATTATTTGCATGAATTTAAAAAGACAATGAAATACAGCAAATTCTAGGCTGGGAAAAACACTTAAAAGTAAATTAATGTTCTTTATATATCACACAATTTTTAAGAATTAAATTGTACTGTTGTCAATCATATATATATATAAATTTCATCAGCTGCCTACTAAAAATCAGAATTTACAATGCCTAACTGTTATGTAGTAATTAACAGCAAATAGCAAAGGTCAGATTAAAATATTTTTTTTTTAAAAAAAGAGAATTAAAGTAAATGTTGATATTTACCAAAAAAAGGGATGTTTTTCCTTTCAGGTTTTACATAAAGTCTTCAGCAAATGTTTTATTAGAATGGTTTCATTAACTTATAACAGTTGCCTACACATTTAAATAGAAGATTTGAGTTTTCTAACAACCAACACCAAAATATATGTACAAATTTCATAATTAAAGTAAGATGTTTATTTTAATTAAAGTGTAGTCCACAAGATCAACGGACATACTGTTGATCAACACAAATACAATTGAAGATTTTTCATATATAAGCAATTAAATATAGATCAACTATTTTTATTGATGTAAGGGCCATATTTTGCCAAGTTGTATCACTATATCTTTTAAGTAGTTATCTAATCTAGATACAACTTCGTAAATCAAGAAGAAAATACAAAGAGACAAGAAATGGGTTGGAAATAGAGAAAGTATACAACTAATACAGATTAATATAAAGCATGTAACTGTATATAGCATGTATAACAGATTATGATTAAATATGTGTGTAAATACAAATTTAAAACAGATGTTTATCTCATTCTACAAGAAAATATCCACACACAAACTCAATTATAAAATATTCATCATTTATGGAAAAAAAAATTTAAAAATTGTCAAATATCATTGTCTTTATGTAAATCCCCAACATGACAGATGGCAATTAAAATTATTATTATAAAATTTGACATCTCTTCACAAATTTAATAATTTTATATAATTAAATATTAATAGGCGATTATAAAAGTTTACATGGAAAAAAATCAGCCACTCAATATTAAGTTGTTTTTAAAGTTGGTGTAATACTTTCACTTCAAGTTCTAAATAAATGATAAGTATAGAAGTTAAATTTCTCTTAAAATGATTTGAAACACTACTTGTAATTATTCTTGAAATAAAAAAGCACTATAATTTTTTTTTTTACTATGACAATTAAAAAAAATCAAATTTTTTTATCCATACCTTATCACACAAACATCTTAACATCTAGTATTTCTCACAAAAAGAAACAGTTTATCACTGGAATTGTTTCCTTTCATTCAACCATATTCATAAATTAGATCCATTAAAAAAAAATAAGAAATAAAATTACATAGTTTTTTTCAAATTATTTTATAAAGATATTAACAATGCATAAGAAATATATCTATATATAGACAATAAGACCCAATTATAAGTTTCAGAAATCATAATACAAGTAATAATTCAAATGAACAATAAAGACAATATAACACTTATGTGACATAAATGATGCATGTCTCTTATTAAAACATCTTTTATTTAAAGTTATATCTTTTATGAAAAATTAAAAGATGAATGGATTTTATACAATGCACAACAAAAATAAAACATGAGTAAAATAATTCTAGAGTTCTTTCCATCTTTGACCTCTGCCAATACCATGTCCAGGAACTACAGAGATAAAAAAAAAAGAAATCAACTTATTAAAAACCCTAAAATGATAAATTCAGTACAACAATTTGAATTTTATTTTGAAAGACAAAGCAAAATTAAAATTAATAAAAGGTAAATATAATTTAACACAAAATTGATAAAAACTTTCATATAAAACATATATATATATATTTTTCATTAAAGTATAAACTGTTCTAAGCACTAAAACTGCGCAAAGGTTATAAATGAAAAAACTGCATAATAAGGAGGACAACATTATAAGACTGGCTTCATTCTCTCAACTTCTAAAGAAAGGCATGGAAGCCATATTGTTTATTTTTTAATAGACTTTATTATTTTACTTTAAAAAAACCATGTAAAGAAATGTTTGTATAAGCTCAAATTTATTAAAATAAAATTTAAAAACTTTCTTATTCTAATAGCAGCTATTCTAATTTCTTATATTAATTGCAAAATTTGCAACTAATATGAAATAGGAAAGCAAATTTGCTTATTTGTTATTTAAAGTGAAACATTTCACTTTCAGTAAAACTGTTATTCAATAGTTTTCCTGTTTGAAATATTAGCAATGTGATGAGCCTAATTTTAAATAAAGATTTCCCTTCACAATTTAATTAAAGAGAAGCCTTTAATTTCAATATGATTGAAGTACTTGTTTAGAATAATATACATATATCTATATTCTCCAAAACCATCAATGGCCTATGAATTTATTTTAGGTTAATTATCACATCTGAAACAAATTTTATTTTCTATATATCAAAATATTACTTTATATTATTAAAATTTTAATATGTCTAAAATATTAGAATTAAGATTTGGTTCAAATTCAATACAATGATTTAAGAATACATAACTTTATATTTTGACGATGCACTGAAAACTAACCTTATTTTGCAGTTGATTTATCTTCTCTAACAGCCTGTTAGGCCTGTAATAAGTTTATTTAACTTTATTTCATCACATGAAAATTCATCTAACATTTCTTTTAAGTGATCCTCAATTATCTACCTGTACTCTTATTTAGTATCCATTTATTTTTGTTTAATTTGCCAGTTCATGCTGAAAAAATCTTTTAGAAGTCACAAAAATTATATTCTACATATTTACTATCTTCATTCCACCACATTATTTGTTTATATTTACAATCCCTGAAAGGTTTGATTTTAAAACATTTTTAATTAAATTTCAATCTAATCTTTTTGCATCTGTGTTATAAGTCCCAGGTTTCAGATGTCTTTTATGATTCAACTATCTGCAGAAGTATGGTAATAAAAAAATAATGACAAATAATGTTCAATATTATAAGTTTTTTCTTTGTTATCATTTCTAATTTCTCAATTCTATTTTTTACTTTTTCTATATAGTGCCATCAGTTATTTAGGAAACATCACAAGGGCTTTTGGTGATGTCTATCATAATTTTCAGCCACACACAAACGATTGAGTATTGAGATGACACCAGAGCTGGTACTCAATTTCCCCTTCCCCAATAGGACTTTCAGTTT
Source organism: Trichonephila clavata (assembly GCA_019973975.1). Lineage (NCBI taxonomy): Eukaryota > Metazoa > Arthropoda > Arachnida > Araneae > Nephilidae > Trichonephila > Trichonephila clavata. The sequence continues at coordinate 3,559 of BMAO01026567.1, forward strand.
TGACAGATTTAATCTGCTACACAATGGGTCTGTAGAGGCATATGGACTTGAATCTACGCTTTGATTTCCAACAACACTTTCCACAAGAGCTTATGACAATGACCTCTTGGTTACTACAGCCAACACATTCTTGTAATTAAAGAATGAGACAAGCATTATTTGAGATAAAGCAGCAGGATTCAAGGATCAGATGAACTAATTCAGTCAGATAAAAATTTGTTGTACGTGTTAATAACCCTTCCATCTCAATTTTACATGCTTTTTTAGCTACAAGTTTTAATCAGCCAACTATTGCTTTGGTTTAGTTAAACTTTATTCCTACTGCACCAGAGCAATATGATGAAAATCTATCAATTTTGAGTCACAGTTAAATAAATTATCTAAATATTTCACCCTTTCAATTTCCATACCCAACAACACCCAACACAGAACATCCCATTATTTGCATATTGAGGTTTTAAACCAGAGATTCCCAAAGTGGTCTATATCGATCACCAGGACCTATGACAATCTTCAAGGGGTCCATGAAGTGTAAATGAGGGTTTGCTGTAAACCAGGCCATGACTACAATTTTAAAAGAAAATTTAATCATATAGAAATAAGAGTTTGCTGGCCAGGGGAGAACGGTAAATTCGTCGAAGTGCTCATCGAACCATGCAGGTACACTGCCAGCTGTATAACACTTCACATTGTCCTGCTGGTAGATGTCGCCTGAAGAAAAACACAATGTGCATATAGAGGTGGACATGGTTCGCAAGGACATATGCACACTTGTATTGATCCAACGTGCCTTCCACAATGATGAGGGAACCCAGAGAATGTAAGGAAAACATTCCCCATACCATAGTGCTCTCCTCCAGCCAGGACCGTTCTGGCAATGGTTGCTTTCAGAGGATTCACGCCGTATATGTTCAAGCCCATCAGTCCGATAGAGCATAAAAAGTAATTCATCATAAAAACGCAACTTGTCACCACTCAGTGGACATCCAGTTGCGTACTGGGGCGCAAATTCCAGCCTTTGTTGCCAATGAACAACAGTCAGCATAGATGCATGAACTAGGAGTTTACTTTGGAGGCACAGACTCTGCAACGTTCGCTGAACAGTAGTTTGGAGACACTGCTAGTAGCCCCTTGGTTCATCTGGCAGTCAGTTGCTCAACAGTAGTTCTATTTGCCCAAATGCATCTCTGCAGCTGTCGTTCCCCTCTATCATCTATGGCCCACAGTGCACTACATTTTCCATGTCGTTGTTTTCTGACAGTCCCATTTTGCAATGCACAGTATACTTTTACAACACCGGCATGCAGACAGTTCACAAACTTAGCCGTTTCAGATTCCACCCTCAGCCTGAAAGCCAATACATGCCCTTGATTCAGCAATCACTTTCTGCATGCCCTTTTGGATGTCAGCTAAATCACTGTTTCTGCATTACACCAAACAATGCAGTTTTTTTTTAAGCCCTCACACACCCTTTATATATGCTCAACTGCAATGGCCTGCCATCTGCAATTGGGTTATTTAAGGTGATGTTGAAAGTATGTGGTGGTCACATTCAAGTGCTGGACTGTGTATTGCTTGAGATCATGACTGTTTGTTGCTAGAGGCTCCTTACCCATAAGAAAGTGCTAAGGTATTTTCAAATGAGAAGTATAAAAAAGATTGTTTTTGCAATATAATTAATATAATTGGCAAATTTGTCTTTATGTTGATAATCAGGAAAAAATCTATGAAATGGTGTGACACTCATGATAATTTGAATGGAATACATTCAATCAGTGTATGACAAGATGTGCAGATAATACTCAAAATTAGGATAATTAATTAACTGTAAACAGAAGAAATTACAATTATATTAAGAAAGCTCTGAACTATATTTGTAGATTCTGAGACAAGCATGTTTACCAATAAGATCAAAAAAGAATTTTAGTTGAAAGAATACTTAATAGCTGCTTTATCATAATTTTTACTCTTGATTTCTATTTTTGGGTCATAGTTAATTTCCCAGCAAGATCATGTACATGTAAATCAAAGCCAATTTTAGTATAAGAAATCATACCTGTTGCAGAATCATATTTAACTGCAAACGATTCATTTCTTCAGCTATGCAGCTGCTAGCGGGTTTGCCTAGGAGCATTTGATGGCTGTTTGGAATCCTCAGGAGCATCAGAAAATTGACCTTCCACATGCTTGTTTTCATGATAATCTAAAAATAAACAATATATAAATAACAAAGCTATTAATATTTTTCATTAAATTTCATCCTACACAATAAAAATTGTTTAGAAAATTAACAGAAGGTGATAGAGTATTTCATATTCATTACTTAAAAAAATTTTTGGGGAAAATTCAGGTTTCAAATTTAGTAGAACCACATTTTAATAGTACATTTAAATTTTTAAAAAAAAAACTGAATTATATAACTAAAATTACACTTTATTACATGATTATCATAATCTCACACATCTCCCCCCCCCATAAAGTTATGTATTTCCATTTTTCAGTTTGATACTCAAATTTCTTGGTATATTGAATTTCATTTTAATGTGAATATATGCATATCCGTAACAAATATGTAATAAATTTACTAAAATTGTCAAAGTTCCAATATTTGTTTAAGTTAATAAATTTAGCAAAATAAACAACAAGAAATTATGAATGTATCTTTTATAATTAGAAATGTAACAACAAACAACATTCAAATTTAATAGTGCTCCTACATCATAATGCTTGACATCTATTCATTTACCAAATGAAACAAATCTAATGATTCCCTAGTTAAAAAAAAAAAAAAGCACATTAGCATAGAAACAGTTTTTAGTGTTTTTCTATTGAATTAGATTAAATAATTTTACACTAATGGAGCTGTTTTTAAAACAGATTTGAAGAAAATCTATAAAGTATTTGTATATTTACACAACACAAAATATATTACAATAAGATCTGGATAAACCTAGATACAGGTAGCATATGGATAAAACAGTTTTGCCAAAAAGTTAACACTATGTAAGTAAAACCAAATATCAAAGTTACAATGCAAAATATTTTTACTTTAGTATTAATAGGAGTGTTATATAATTAATGCACAGTTTAATTTCCCTACATAAACTATTTTTAAGAGAATCCAAGATAAAATAGATATATATTACAATTAAAACTTATTTATAAATATTAGTTCTTTACTGGGATTTTTTTCAATTATTAAAATAGAATAGTCATCCTAAAGCTTTTTTTTAAACAATTATTTTCACATAGGAGAAAGTTTCTTTGCAATGAAGAAATTATCTTGTATCATTACAGTAAGAAATTAAACATTTAAAAAAGTATTAAAAGCTTTACAAAAAGTATCTAAACTGAACTCAGTGGCGCAACAGCCCATGAGGACCAAGGCCTACTGTGCCCATCTCAGTATATGTGTCCACTGGGCACTAAGGTGTATGAGCAGATGTCCCAATCAGATGGTCAGTCTGACGCAAAAACCCCCAGTATTTAGTCCCCAAGCAAGCTTGGTACTTATTTACCGACCTACTGAAGGGATGAAAAGGCTGAGTTGACCTTGCCCAGCCTGAGGATTAGAACCCCGGACCTGTAGCGTGGAAGCATGGCACGCCACTACTCAGCCACTGGGTCTTTTACATAAAGTATCAGTAGCATAAAAGTAAACTTAAATATATACATTTAAAATCCAGAGAGAAAGTTTTAATAGCCACTTAAAGCTTACTTTTCCTTTGATCAAAACTGTAGGACCTAGGTTCAAAATATTTATCTAGCATGGGATTATCCTAAAAATGAACAAATAAAAATTAATTTAATATACTAATTTATTTAAAAAGAAATTTGAAACATTATTTAAAATACAAATTAGGTACTTTACTACAAAAAAATGCTATAAATTATTTCACTTGCCACGTAAAAGTTTTAATTTAAGAAATGAAGTTAAAACAACCTCCCTTTTTCTAAAAACTAATCCTTTTTATTAAGCTTCAATAACATTTTTGATATTTTAACAAATGTTTGGCCCAATTTACCCAAAATTAGCTTTAGTGCTGTTAACCCACCCACATACTAAGTTTCATAGTACTTTCTTCACAATATATAACTTCAGAAATAAAAAACAATGTTAACTAATATTTTAACAGTTTCAAAACCCAAGAATCTTATAATTCTTTGTCACTTTTAATATGCAATTCTTTAAATTTAGTGCTTTCACAAATGATTCCACAGATATTTTTCTGTTATTATAAAATTCTTGATATGCATACAGAAATGTTATAGATAACATGATAGTTTTACATATTAATATAATATATGTATATTAAAAGAACAGTAACTAAACAGGTTTTTAAAAACTTCTGTTATATTAAGAGGGCAAAGAGACTGATGTGAATTTTCAATTTGAAAAAACAAAATGTACATATACCAAACATGCAATAAAAGGTAAAAATACTCCTAAATAGACTTTATGCTTCAATTATCAAAATATTTATTCAATAGCAATCAATAAAAAGATGCACATACTACACATCCCATATCAGTAAGTAAATTAAAGGTTATGTACAGAAATTTCAAAAGGTGAACCGATAGAAAAAATTGCAAAGCATATGTTATTTTTCCTTTTTATTATATATACAGTAGATCAGTTAATGAACATCAATAATTATCAATTTAACAATAAAATGTTAAATAGTTCAAAGTATATTTTAAAGATCATTCCAATGCATCTTTAATATCATTTATTTTTGTACAATAATTACTTGTAGCATTTTGAACTATCAATACTGATTTCATGTTATACAGATTATGGCAATATGTGAAAAAAAGGACCAACTCCATTTTATTAAGTTTGAAACCTGTTGATATTTAAAAAAAATAAAAATGAGATTTTGAAACTTTTTATCATTTGAACTATATTATTTAAAGTTAGTTTTCCGGGATAAAAATGGACTATATACATAGTAACTGGAGCCCTAATGGATGAAATTTATTTAAAAAAATGATACTCATCAATTTGTCTTTGCTAGCTAGCATAAATTAACCTATTCTAGGTTAGCTTGCAAAGATTTTTTAATGAAGGCTAATGTCCAACTGGGTACAAGACAACATATAGAAACATTTGCAATAATTTTTTAGATGATTCATTCCAAACAGAATTTTAAAATTCTGCTACAAATATCGGACCATGTGTGTGACATGACCAAACTTAAGGGCACAAATTCTCTAGAATTCTCAAGTTAAGCTTTTTGAATAAATTTTGTACAGTTAATTTTTTAACATATTTGATGGGTCAAGAATATAAACTTTCTTTTAGATATGATGTAGATTTCTATGTATTGTAAGGACTTTAACATATCTATCAATGTAGTGCAGTTATTATACTGATACTACTAATAATACTTTAATTTCTCATTTGTTAGCCTAGCTTCCTGATTTTAGATAATTGAAATGACTAAAACAGAAACCTTTTGAAAAATGAAAACAATTTTTAAATTCTTAAAAGAAATACTCAGCAATTTTATAAAATGCACTAATACACATAACAGTAACAAAATACACATAACCATCTGTGTAATGCTTTAGAAAAAGAATTATATAAATAACTGGAAAAGCAAAATAGAAAAACTTGCACATTTTCAAAATAAAAACTTACTAATAAAAAAAATTAAGTTGTTTTACATTTTAGAGAACTTACACTAGGTCTATAAACTACATATTCTTTGTTTTCCAAAGAACGACTTGGCATATGTTTTTTCTGTTAACTGTATATTGAACACAGGGCAAACAGCATCTGATAACAAGTAACTGAAAGATAAATTTTAATTAGACATATCATAGCATAGAAATTAATTTATATATATATTTTTTAATAAAATGTGCTACTAACCAAAGACGCTTTGAATATGCTAATGCACAATCTTGACAGTCTTTTTCATCATGAAAATCACATCTGAAATAAATATTCACAAATTAATTTATTGTGGCCAATTTTATAATGTACTAGCTGTTACCCGCCCGCTTCGCTGGGAATTTCATGATATTTTATAAATTTTTACTGCTTATATATATGTATAAATTATTGATATCCAAGTCCTGCATTAAGAATTCGATTGTATTGAAAAATATACTTATACCTATAACTGTCGCCTGTTGAAAAAAAAAAGGGCAGAACTCATCTAATTTGTGTTTTCTAAAAATCTCTAAAATTGAAGCATAGAATGATGTTTGCTCTTTTGTAACCCAAAAACCAAGTGGATTCCCACAAAACCAATTTTCGGTGGATCTCTACTCCATAAATTGAACATGCAAGCCAAATTTCAAGTCTAAATCTAACAGAAAAAAAAACAAAAGTTTTACTATCAATATCCCCGTAATCCCGTTGAGAGCAGTTTTCCAAAATAACCGCTCTTAGCGGATTTCAACTCAACAAAAGAAAAATGCAAACCAAATTTCATTATTATAGTTCTTGTAGCTCGAAAAAAGTAATTTTTTTTTGTCAATACGTCCCAGTAACCCCTGCACCCCCCCCCACAACTTGATTTGCTTAAAATACATTCTTAGTAGATCCCTATTCAACAAAGAAACATGCTTAACAAATTTCAAGTATATGGGTCTAACAATTAAAAACAGGAATTTTTTTTCTGTAACTCCTCTTGACCCCTCGCAACCCTCCTTGGGGGTCAATTTTCGTTTTACTCTTTGTTAGAGGAACTCTATTCCATGAAAGGAACATGCCTACCAATTTTCAAGCAGGATGATCAAATAGTTTAAAATGGAAATATTTATCAATTACGCCTCTTAATCTCTCGAAATTAAACTTAGTAGTTCATATTCGCGAAACCCATTTTGTAGCGGTTCTCTACTTTACGAAAGAATCTGCTTATCAAATTCCATGACTGTACGTCTAATAGTTTAAAAATGGGGATAATTATCTATAATGCCACTTGAGCCCCCGCAACGCCACTTCTGGGTCTGTTTTCACAAAACCCATTTTGTAGGGGAATCGCACACTATGAAAGGAATCTGCTAAGCAAAATTTGAAGACTGTGCGTCCAATAAATTAAAAATGAAAAAAAAAAAATTATCAATAACGCCCTTGAACCCCCGCAACGCGGCCTAGGGGTCGATTTTCACAAAACACATTTTGTAGTGTATCTCTATCCTATGAGAGGAATCTGCTTACCAAATTTTCAAACTGTGCGTCTAATAGTTTAAAAATAGAAATAATTATTTATATCTGCCCTTAACACCTCGCAACGCCCCTTGGGGGTCAATTTTTCCCAAACCTGTTTTGTAGCAGATATTTACTCCATGAAAGAAACATTCCTACCAATTTTCAAGCAGGGAGGTGAAGTAGTTTAAAAACGAAAATATTTATCTAGTACGCCACTAAATCCCCCGCAACGCCATTTAGAGGTCTGTTTTCACAAAACCTTCTTATAGCTGATCTCTACTCTATAAAAGAAATCTACTTATCAAATATAAAGACTGTGCGTCTAATAGCTTAAAAATGGAAATAATTATCTATAACGCCCCTTAAGTCCCGCAACGCCACTTGAGGGCAATTTTCACGAAACCCATTTTGTAGCGTATCTCTACCCTATGAGAGGAATGTACTTACTAAGTTTCAAGACTGTACGTCTAATAACTTAAAAATCGGAATTTCTAACGCCCCTTAAGCCCCCGCAAACAATTGCTGCTAATTTGAAATTACAAACAGACACTTCAATTTTATTTATTTGTATAGATATAGATTGGGATTATAATAACTATTGTTTAAATGTGACTAAAAATGTAAAAAAAAAAAAAAGAAAGGATTAAAACTAACCGTAAAACTTATCAATTTTTTGTTTCTTGCATTGCTTTTTGCTTATGAAGCCTTGATTTATTATTTTTAAAAGTGCATCCGAAACAGCCGATGCTCTACTTAACTGAACAGTGAGATAACTATCCTAAAAAAAAATTATGGCACGTGTCAGCGTATTATCATGTGCGCGTAACACTATTATGTCTCATGAAGGCCATCGGTCGCCAGTAACCAAAACAACGACTTCATTAGCTCAGCTTGGCGTTCTCATCTTGGCATTCAGTTTCACGTTCACCCGTATAGTTCCCGTTCCCGTAAGAATACGGGAATAAAAATAGCCTATGTTACTCCCCGTTAATGTAGCTTTCCATTAGTGAAAGAATTTTTAAAATCGCACCAGCCGTTTCCGAGATTAGCCGGAACAAACAGACAGACAGACAGATAGACAGACAGACAAAAAATTTTAAAAATTGTTTTTTTGTTATGAGTACCGTATATACTTTTAGTGCATTAATTAAAAAGCTGCTAATTTGAAATTACAAACAGACACTTCAATTTTATTTATTTGTATAGATATTTTTGATAGCATAAATTAAACTATATTCTAACATTTATATTTTAAAAAGTAATAAAACTGCTCTAAACTCAGATATTGTATTACAATAAATTGAATGAAATTACATTTGAATTGTAAAATTCCATAATTTAAAAATTTTTATGCTGTCAAAAATTGTTGCATCTCGGATAATGTATTTTAGCTAGTGTTCTCTTTCCTAAGAATTTTAACACTAGAATTTACAACGGTGTTGATCAGACACCAAAAGCCTGTTTATGTAAAAGCCTATTTGTAATCCTTTCCACATTTTTGGAAAGAATTTGATTAAAATTTACAAAAAAATTTCATTGTCCATGGTGATTAAGCAGAAAGTTTCGTGACATAGGTTAATTAAGAGAAATTTTTCAACTAAATATACCTAGAACATTCGCTGGTGTCTTTTCAACACCAAGGCAATTTATCATTATAAATAGTGAACTATCTTTTGCTGAATGACAGCTAAGTAGATACCATTAGTAAAAATTAACTTCCGAAAGTAATATCGCATTTATTTGACCTTTAATGCAACATTATTGGGTTCACAGTGGAAGTGAGTCAGTTATACTAAAATGTGCTATGCTAAGTGTTTTGTAACATAGCATTTGTTTATCGGATCATTAAAAAAAATCATTCGATTTTCGAACTTTGAAGAGACTGGTTCACGACGGTAACACTACCAGTCACTGGTAAACGATGACTGGGTAGAAAAAGTCTAAGCCCCGATGAATTTGATAATTTGTTGCGAGAGCTTTCTGAGAATGAATCAGATAGTAGTGAGTTTCTTGTTCTAAGTTAGATCCTGATGAAGACACAAGATTGAGTGAAAGTGACTGAAGAAAAAACAGATGAAATTGATAATATTCCAGTAAATCCTGATATATGTTGCTAGAATGTTGCACAAATATATACTGCATATATTTATCTGATATATTTGCACAAAATGAATACTGCATATTAATAACGTTCCTAGCCTATTTGCGACTCGCAATGTTTTGCGACAAAGCAGTGGTCTAACAAATTTTGCAAAACAATGTCAATGTCAGTTTTTTTATGATATAAGGATCCATATATATGATAATATAAAAAAGCCTTAAGACCCTACTGTGGAACAATAGTCCTACAATTATTTAGTTATTACATTAAGTTTATATATTTTATATCATGGTGTCAAGAAGACACCAGTGGACATTTAAGGGTAATCGAAATCCCGAATGTTACAGAGCTAAATGAAGAAGTAGAAGGTATAACCAATTGCATTAATTTTATTACAAGACATGAAATCTAAAAATTTATACTAACAATCAGAAACATAAAACGAGCAAGAAAAACTTGAAAATTTTTATTCAAGAAGCCAAGTTTATTTTTAAAATAACTACTCTATGTTAAAATTAATTTTTCATCGATACCTTAATGTTTGAAATTACGGCAAGTATTTTATTAAACATTGAACCTTTTTAAACATTGCAAAATAAAATATTTACTACCTGGCCTCTGAATGATAATTAAAGCTTGCCTTATTAAGCAATCATAGGCAATGGTAATTGATGGTAAAGGTTCTTCTGCACCAGCACGCAATTCTAACAAAAATACTTTGCATTCCATACATCAAAAGTCTCACGATCTCCTAAAAAAGATTTTTTAAAAAAATATATAAAATGTAGTTTGTGGGTAATACATATTTATTACCAATTTAACAAGCTAATTTATTTGCTTTGAAACACAATCATATTTAAAAATAATCAGTTGTTAACAAATGAATTTAGTAAAATGATCAATGTTCAGACTCCAAATATTAGAAAAATAGTACCCAATTCTTGATACAAAATTGTGAAACTTCTTTCACTTGATTAAATGAACAATAATCCTAATATTCCACATGCTTGTTCTTTGCAAAACAAGAAAAAATCTTAACTCAGTGTTATACGTTTGGTTAAAGGCTTTTAATTTTAACAAACACTAAAAGAAGTAAACTTCAAGTTGTTAAATAGAAATAGGTTTTTGATAATTATTCTTAATTAAAAGATTAATTCCTTGTTTATAAAAGTTTCTTGCAATCACTCAATTGTCACACAGTTTTTATTTCGTTGATCAATTGCAATACCTTGTATTTTAATTTTGTCTTCAATAAATAAACCAACACAATGATATATTAATTTACATAATTTTGCAGTTACATAATAATGGGCTATCGAATAAGAGCCATTATATGGATGCAGCCTCGACTTTTCAAAACCAATGTTAAAAATTATAATCTAAATGGTCCCAAATAAACAATCATAAACATACATTACAAGCTTGAATTTATTTTCCTTTAGTATAAAAAGTGAGATTTAGTTTTATTGTAGATCATTAAAAAATATTAGTGATGTGGCAAAACTTTAGCAGATTTAACATTATACAGG
>BMAO01026568.1:0-17242 GCA_019973975.1 Trichonephila clavata
GTAGACATCAGCCAACAAAGTTATCTCAAAAGTTTTATATCGATGAATTAGATGATTGTTTGATGTAATCAACCTGTTTAGATTTTACTTTTAAGATGCAATAATCTTTTCTCGTTTCTTTGCCGCCAGCATTAAACTAAATTTAATACCATATTTCCTGTTTCAGAGATGCGCATATGTTGTCTTTCATTCTTCATACCGTTCTGTAGAAATAATAAAATTCTGCGTATGATTTACAAATGCAAAGCAAAATATTTTAACTCATCTCGTAATATTGTGCTGAGGAGGTACATTGAAAAATCAACGGCTTCATTTAAATCGATTCAATCGAATAGGTTTGACACTGCTAATTGAAGCGAATTATCCCAAATTAATAATAATGATAAAAATAACTTATCTCAATAAATGAAGTCTGAGGACGCACTGGTTCAGAAAACTTGTAGAGATCTTGCCAATGAAAATAATGCTACGAGTCTTATACCAAAAGATGCTGATATTCACAAGGTAGTTTTCACAGAGATAATTCAAACTCTCAACATCCGAGATTTACTACTTACTTTCTTCCAAGCTTGTTTCACTTAACTGTAAATAGTGAGTTTCATTTGCATGCTCGTGGTTCTTTCACAGAAAGAGGTTCTTCAAAAAATCAAAACATTCGTAAAAACAGTTTCCCCTTGAGGGTTATTCGAAAACGCGAGAGGAATTCGTTACACATGTTGTAATGAATGAATCATTAGAATAATCAATTTTCCCTTCATTCTCAGCTTCCCGGAAAATAAGCTGTTTCATTACTGAGTACTCGAAATGTCAAAGATAAGATATCCCAGTAAGAAAATCAGAACCTTTGGCTTTTACAGTTCAAATAGTTAAATGTATTATTAGGGAAAACCAAGATTCTTCAAAAATAACATCAGTTCCTTAATACTTTAAGAATTTTTATTTTTTATTACATTTTATTCTTTTTATTCTATTTTTTATTTATTTATTGTTTTGGTTTTTTTTTTTTCCTCTTCTTTTTTAATTTTATTTTAAATCTTTATTTATTATTTTTTATTTTATTTTATATATATTTTTGTTTTATTTTATTTTATTTTATTTCATATATATTTTTTGTTTTATTTTATTTTTTTTATATATATGTTTTGTTTTATTTTATTTTATTTCTATTCATTTATTCAAAGCCACACATTTTTCTGAACCTTTTTTAGCAAATTTGGATTATAAGCCTAAAATGTTTCAAAATGAATTTCTTAAATAACAAAGTCGTGCCTCACATATTCATAAAATCACTTAATTCGATCAATAATGTTTTAATAACTTAATCCGTGGAATTACCTGTTAAATTTGTCAAGGTTTTAAATATCTCACATTCGGCATCATTATAAATCTAGTGCCTTATCACTTGACCACTGTTTAAAATTTCGAGGTTTGTTCACTACCCTCTTGTTTATTAGCCTCTGTAAATTCTAACTAATGTTTAAAAGTAACTAATGTTAATTGATAAATAAAACTAACATTTGGATTTTTTTCAGCTTTCTATGGAGTTTTATTCAAGAAAGATGAAGAAGCAGCCTTTGGTTGCTATTACGTATGCAGTTCTTTGGGTTGGTTAATACCTTTTGCGATCAGTGACTACATCTGCACAAATGTAAAAATCTACATTTTGTTAGCTGTGTCATCTTGTGGAATAATTGGATATTTGTTGGCAGAGAGAATATTACGCTGTAAGAAAAACCAAAATAGCTTAAGGTCTACATAATTATGAGCAAAACACAGCTTACAAAAGGGACATTATTTCCACATATTGTCAGCTCACTAAAGTTCAGAATTCTCTTAACAGAGATGTATCAACATATTTTCACAGCACCGTTCGAACATTTTATTTATATCAACTCATTTTTGAATACAATAAAACTAATGTAACGAGTTTCACAATCATTTGTAAAATGATTTTGATAAATATTTTGAATAAAAAAAATGTAAATTTAATAAACTTTTCCGGAATCGCCTTTAACTCATTAATTTATTTAGTATTTGGCTCATTTCCAAAAATTGTAGAACTTCAAACAATTTTTCACCCATCAGACAAAAATTTTCCAAATACAATTTTTAAACCCTAATTTTAATTTATTAAATATTAATTTAGTTAATGATGTATATTGTATCTCAAGATGTATAGAAAATGTTTTTTTGTGATGCTGTAATACATTTATTGATACATAAGTTATTGTTAGTAAAAATGTGTAGCAGAAAGTGAATTTTAACAGAAGAGAGCGCCAAATAACGATTTGCCTAGGAGTAACCTCCCCGCCCTTTCTACCTTCTAGCTCTTTATCGAAAAATCATCTAACGTCATAGATCGTATTGTTAAGATATCAACAGCAATTTTCCAGAAGCCTCCATTATGATCACCAAGTAACCCAAATATGGTCGCTAAAAAATTATACCAAATTGGCTTTATCGCCTATATTTCGCCAAATTTCCATTGAAACGGCATTATAATGTAAAGAACGGGTGTTGTTTGCGATATTTCCTTTTTTTTTTCTTGAATAAACACAACAGAAAGTAACAATATATTAAAATCCGGAAATAAATTATTTACACTATTTTAAGATGAAACAATAATAAGGAAAAGAAGTCTTGGAAATTTATTTTTCTTCTGCTTACGATGTTTAAAAAAAAGTAGAACTACATAATACATCTAAATTGCAGTTTTATAATTTGAGCAATGAACAGTTAGTTAATTTGTACAATAAGGGTTGGTCCACCTTTAGATGAACAGGGGTAGGTACCCCTCTCCCCGCTAGTTATTTTAATTAATTTTTACATTAAGTTATGTCTCCATTTATTAATTAAAAATTAATGAAGTTTTCTTTCTAACTATACAATTACTAGAGTAAAAATGTCATAAACAATGAAAAAATTTATTTGGAAATGTTCTTAGAGTAAATTATCGTATTACACATTCCAACAGTAAGAGAAAATGCATTATTCGACATGTATGGGATAAGAAACAAAAAAAATACGTGTTGTTAATATGCTGATTAACTCAGGTAAAAGCAAAAAAATTTTCCATAATTTCTCCAAATATGGTCAAAAAATTTCATGTCTGGAAATAAAATACATACATATTTTGTAGCTGTAAATATTTTGTAGTTTTTCTTACATGAAATAAATTCAATAGCTTTTTTAATAAATTTTTGGCTAAGATCAAAATAATATTCATAGGAAATATTATTATTCTAAGAAATAAATGGATATACTTTTGTGAATATGAGATTCTAAGGATCAATTTCCAATATTAATTTATTTAAAAATTTAATAGTGCTTTTACGTTTCAGGAAATCATATCTCAATTTAACAACAAATAATACCATTCACAATTTTATATTTATTTCTTGTTATTTTTAATAAAATTACCGTTTTCAGGATTAAACTCAAAAATTATTCTGAATCTGCAACCGATATATATTTTTCCCTATAAATATGAAATATTTCAGAATATTGGAATTGAAATATCTTTTATCCAACAACAGCGAATTCTTTCTGAAGTATATTTCTCGACATAAAGTTCTTTTCGCAGCACTTTATTTTTATGCAAAAAAAAAAAAATTGCAAATATTTGAATAGAATGTCTGAGATACTTTTATGAATAATTTATCGTGAAAATGTTTTTAGTTCTTGATTCTTGAGACATATAATAAAAATAAATAAATAATTTAAGGAATTTCCATCGATATGTAGTATATTAATAAGATATAATTACTATTTTTTCAGAACCAGTGGAATTCTTAAGTATCAATTTCTAATATTTAAAAAAAGTAGAAATTATTTGTTGGGTTTTTTAGCTAAGCTTTTTAATTCTTTGTTTTCTTAAAACCACTTCGTAATAAAATGCTTAAATCCTCGTTTTATTTTAGTTCGCCTTTTTAACTAACCCTTATTTTAACAAACAACTTCATTCATGGGAAAAAATTTAATCAAAGTTTGTGACGGATCTATACGCTGTTCTACTAATTCCTTCATGACTCTTTAAAGAAAATTAAATATTTCGGCCAACTTTCATCGAGTAAGGAAACGTGATTAGTAAATAAAGTATATTATATAAATTCTGTTTTCGCTAGTTCGTGAGTTTACACGTTGAGTTGGCACATTGGAGTTGGCAAGTAGGAGTTAACATAAAGCCTGCGAGTTAGTTGTTAGTTGAAGATTAAAAAGGAGTTGAATTAGTTAAAGATCACGTAGCGTAGAGCCATCGCATTGATCAAGCCGAAGAGATCACCAGCAAGTTTTCAGTGTAGGATCCGATGCATAAAAAGTACAGGTATTGTGAGCTTGATTAAGTAGAAGTTAGCTTATTATTTAGCTTATTTGAGCGTATTTGAACTACCTTAGATTCAGTTGAGGTTTGTAGTAATATCCCGTGTTATAGAATCTCACCTCCTCGCTCTACTATATAATTATCTACCTTCATTAGATTTGTTTTTGTGTCTGATTGATATTTGGAATTAATAAATGGATTAGATCGAAATCATGTCTATGGATCATTCAGTTTCCCCCACACATCTAGCCGGGGTTACAGGTAGACAAGGGGGTTCAGATGTAAGCAGGAACAGACCACTATCACAAGTTTCTGAAACATAAACAGAAAAACGATATATACAATAAAATAACTAGTTTGACAAATCGATTGAATATAGTAAATAAATAAACAATTTGTTGAATGGTTTATTGTACATTCAAACATAAAACAAATACGGACCATACTTAACACAGAAAACATACAGCACAAAAAGACAAACAGCGCAGTGCTACAAAATGAAGACAAGCAGCGTGGCGCGATTTTCCAGAGTCATGATTTTATATGAAGCGGCAACCGGAAGCTCAAAACTCGTGTAACTTCCGCGGACAGAGCTTGTAATTGGTGGAAAGATAACACACGATGTTTTTTATGTGTATAAGATTACACTTTAAATTCACTGAGATTCTGATTTCTAAGAGATACGTACAGTTGCGATTAAATCCCGTCAGGTGGGCAAGTCAGTTCATTATTTACGCATGAGTCCGGAAGGGTCAGTACCATTGCAAATTAAAAGTGTTTTGAGATGAAATTCAAAGGAATTATTACATATATATACAGGAGGTTATCAAAGTAAGGAAAACACTTAACATTTATAAGGAATCCTTTATTAGTATAGCGTAGAAACACCTTCGGCCTGTAATAAAGCTTGTATTCGCCTAGAACTCGATTTGTACTAGTTCTGAATAGTGTTTTGGAGAATATTGTACCATTCTTTATGGAGATATTATGAAAATTCTGAAAAAGATGCCGGTGATGAACATCGCTTCAATAATGGACGCTCTAAAATAACCCAAAACGGTTCAATTATATCGAGGACAGTGGACTGTACTGATTAAGCAAGGTGTTTAACTTCCTCCTCGTCAAACCATAATTGGACAAGTCCTGGTGCATAAATAGGTGCATTATCATCTTTGAAAATTTCATCTCCTGCAGGAAACAAAGTTTGCGTTATAGGATGGACCTGGTCAGCTAAAATACCTCTATACTTCTCGCCAGTGATTCTTCTTTCAGGGTCAAGCAAAAAACCACGACACCACTTCCAGGATTGTCAGTTACGAGGAGAAAATCAGGATCATACGCTTGTGTAGGTGCCATCCAAACGTGAATCGGTCTCGTTGTAGGGAAAAATGTGAAAAACAATTCGTTGGACGAATTTTTTTTCTTACACTTTTCATGTGACCAGGTTTTGTGAGAGTGACACCACTGTATACGATGTTTGAAATTAACATCTGCCTGGGAATGGCTGCTCTGCCGTAAATGCTCTGTTTATGAAGGTGTTTTCCAACTCTAATCTGCATACTGTTGAGTCTAGTCGTTGATTGAGCTCTTCAGATATTTTTTTAAATTTGTTTGCTTTTATATAAGACATTATAATCCACTTCCATACTTGTCGGTCTCCTTTTCACTGAGCTTATCTTTCCATTCTCTATTTACTCTGCCAAGCTTGTTTTACAGTACTGTGTGTATGCTGCCATGACTTTAAAGACCGTACCTATGGAAACGCCTAAAATTTGGGATGTTTCGGTCACACTTGCTCGAGATAGACGGACTCCTACAATATGCTCCCTTAGAAAATCTGAGTCGTCCGAAATTTTGCGCCTTTGGGAAAAAAAAAATCCAAGACTTCCAAACAATTCAAAGCTCCCATATACTGCCAGAATATATACATATTTATTTATAAAAAAAACGTTGCTAATTATATTCTATTGCTTACAAAGTGCATTCAAAAATATCAGTTTTATTTGCAGATATTTTCCTTATTTTGATAACCCTCTGTACATGAAGGAAACATCTAAAAACAATAAATAATATGAAATAGAAGCAAAATAGAAAATTAACAAAACAACGTATTAAATATTTAAAAGGAAAAAAATTAATGCAAATTAACAAGAAGTTAAATAGTATCCTAAGTACTATTTTGCAAGGTTAGGTTTATATTACATATGTATGAAAATTGACAGCATCCATGTCGTAAGAATGTGCAACATGTTAAAGATTTCTAGAATGTCTGTTTAACTTGAATGCTCTCGGCAAAATTGAATTCCCAGTGCCCTTTTATGTCATCAGAGCTCAGGTGCCTACCTCTGAGAAGGAAACTGGAGGTCAAAATTGCATTGGGGCAATAGGTATTCTATCTTTATGCCATCTCTCTTCCCCAACCACCAACCTCACGAGAGGACTAGCGGCTCGACGGCTATTTAGAGTACCCCCATGTCTCGCAAAGGCACTATACATTTACAAACATCCATGTCTTCTCCGGGATTCGAACCCATGCCTTACGGCACAGCAGTCAGCGTCGCTAACCACTATACCGGATGGGCGATAGTCTTTTAGGTTAATGAATACAGTAGCAATCCTTCTGTCTCTTATGTAGAGTTGAATATAATTTTCTAAATTTTCTTAAAGGAGGTTGCATAACCATGCATTAATATATACGAATGAGGGTCGTAGGTAGCCTCATGGTTAGAGCATCGGATTCCAGACCGAAAGGCCTAGGTTCGATGCCCAATGCCTCCAAATACCCTCCGAGAACACAAAGAGTTCGTGCTCGTTAAATCAATGGGTCTGAGATTCTTGTGGGAGATCGCAGCAGAAACCATGGGTGCAGGGGGCTGGAAAATATTTCCCTCTCCTCCAATTTCCTGCCTAAATTGTGGAGGTGGATGCCATCTATTGTGTAGAAGTCAACCCTGTCTCAGGCTCTGGCAACTTTCATTCCTTCCATTCGGGAAAGACACAATAACAACAAAAATATATACATATAGATTTAAATATTATGAAAAGAGCCTTAGATATATAATTTTAATATACCGACAGCATTTATAAATTTATTTGAAATAGAAAAGTCATTTGAGTCCTCATTTTTTACTCAGTTTCAGTTGAAAATTGGAGTAAATAACAAAATTATATGTAATAAACTGTGTGACATCTACTTCTAATATTAAATAATACTTTTTTGAAGAACATTTAATTTAAATATTCTAAATCAACTTAATACCAGTTATTCCAAATTTAACAAAATACCATTTCTTTGATTTCTCAAAACAGCCCACACAGTTTCTTTAGAAAGCGAATTTAACTGTAATGAAATACACTTTCAAAACCCGGCACAGAATTACTTGTAATTAGTTTTTACCTATCGAATAACATACTTAATGTAATGACTCTTACAAGATGAATGTTTAAAACATTTTTGTAAAATTATTAAAAAGTATATCTCATAAAAATATACTATATAGGCTATTTTGTTTATTTAGTCAAATTTTCTATTTTCGACGTATTCAGAAACCTTAATTTTAAAAACAAAAAGGTTTGAGTTGTGTATAACCATACTGATCTCTTTATTTATCGAATAACATACTTAATGTAATGACTCTTACAAGATGAATGTTTAAAACATTTTTGTAAAATTATTAAAAAGTATATCTCATAAAAATATATATAGGCTATTTTGTTTATTTAGTCAAATTTTCTATTTTCGACGTATTCAGAAACCTTAGTTAAAAAAATAAAAAGTTTTGAGTTGTGTATAACCATACTGATCTCTTTATTTCATTATCTGAAAGTTCCAGAAAGAATTTTAAAGAACATAAAAATAGTGTACAGTAAAATGTTGAATAAATAAAATTATTTCGTTAACGAAACTTGGTAGTTATAATTAAGATGTGCCTTTATTCTATTTTAATTAGAAATTAGTACATGAATAAATTTCCTACAAATAATATTTTTTACATTAAGAAAATTACAAAGGAAATCTCTCATAAAACATTTTAAAAATTTGAAATTTTTGTCAAATGAAGTGAATATATATCTGAAATAAATGTCATAAAAAGCATTTATTATAAAATGTAATCAAAATTTTCCTGGTTTAGAACTAGAACTTATTTAAGTTCAGATGTACTTTATACTTTAAATTAAGTTTTGTATCAGTCTAATTGCATTAACACTGTATAACAGCAGACAATTTAATGTTTTCATTTTCCTGAACTTCGATGGAAAGAATTTGTATTCACATTTTCGTAAAATGTTCTAAAATTTAGTGAATTCTGCAATCATAAAGAAAATGCGACGAAAATTCTCTTTCCGACTCACTTTCTTTTCATGTTCTACAATTTCCATTAAAATATTTTCATTCGAAATAATAACATGCGTTCAAAAATATAAAGATCATTACACGCACCATGAAGCTCTTTCATTACTTAAAATATGAAAGACAGCTTTGGGATTAACTTTCCAAAACTGCAAACCAAACTTTTTTTCATGCATTGCTGAAAGGAAAATTTTGAATCGATGATGTGGACTCTTTTAAGGCATTCTTACCAGTCTGAAAGCTTCCAAGAAAACATTTAAATAAATATGTGTCGCATTAAAAGGTATATTTTGAAGCATTGGGAAATATGCGGGGGTATTATCGTGATGTTATAACTCCTAGAATTTGTTAAAAGGTTTTAAACTTCATCAAAGGATAAGAGTGCCTAGTATATATTTGTTTATAAAAAATATCTGGTTCACAATAATTCTTTAAAAAATGTTTTTTTTAAATAACTTAAGGAAATTAATATTGTGGCTCAAAAATTTCAATAATTTGTGAAATGTATATATAAGTTATCATTAAAGTTTATAATTCAGTTATTTCGTGGAAATATCTAGGTGTTTCATGAAATCACTGGACAAGTTAATAAAATTACATAACAGATGAAAAATTTCTTAATTTACCTAGTTATTCGATGAAATAAATATTAATAAACCATTAAAAAAGTGCAAAATAAACACTTTCAGAGTTATTTTATAAATTGATAAACTTTAATAGCTTAAACCTCTCGATTAATACAGTTTATCCTTATCGCGGATTATTAATTGATTATTAAAAAGGAAAAACAGATGTAATTTACTATTGCTCATATTGTTTATGTTAGTTAAACATAAAGGAAAAAAGAAGAAAGAACATGTTTTGGTATCTGTTGGCACAATTAACTCTTCTACTTGAAGGATATCGTAATGCTGGAGTAAACAATAGTCACGAGGTACTTTTTTAGCAATTTTTACTTCTGCTATCAAAGTTAAGAACTTTCCATGAGTGAGTACGGGACTTTTTACCTTTGTCCCACACTAATTTAATAAAGAGTGAAATAACTGTTAGAATAAATCGTTCTTATTTACATATTGGTCACCCATTCCTGCTGAAGTCATAGCTTGAAAACAGGTTGTAAAAACGTTTTTAATAGTCCAAAATGTAAAACGTTAATGTAAATGCACCGTGTTAATATACACCATCTACCCTTCCTATTCCATTAAAAGCAACTGAATGCAATGGGTGCACACACATATTTCATTACAATGTCAGAAAAGCAGGGTAGATTGTCATTCTACAAAATTAGAGTTTATACTTTTGTTTTCCAGATGGATGAAGTTTTGAAAATACCCTGCCGTAGTCTCTCACTACCCCTAGGGTTATTAATTCCCCTTTGCACATTATCTACATTTGGATATGTCGGATTCATAATTAATGACTACGCAAATAATAAATCAGTTATTTATTTTATTTCCTTATGATAGAAATACACAAATATTAATCAAACTTTAAGAACAACAAATTATAGTGGAGTGAGATCAGAATTCAATTATGAACGACGGAACACTAACTGATACCACGGGGGAATAACGCATACAATCAAACTACGCATTTAAATCTAATCTATAAAAATCACAGACCTGATATCTCTTTAAAGAGGAATTTTGAATAATTGTGGAATTTATGATGTGGCTTCAATCCTGGATATCTTCAGTTACGTCCGAATCGAATTAATGAATCTTTTTCAATAATCTTCCTTCCGCTAACAAACTTCACTTAGTTAAACTAATCTCCTAGAATCACCTTCTTAATCAATGACGTAGTTTACTCCTCTATCAAAACACGTAGTCATCCTCATCTCTTCATTTCATTTCTTCCTTTTATATCTCTTTCGAACTCGCTAAACCCGAAACTATTCTTATTTGCATAAGTCACACTTTCAGCTCTCAGCGGGGATTGGTTAAAATAAATACAATTTAAAAGTTTATGAGAGAAGGTTAGTGAAACGCGTAAGCACCCGTCACAACCCTAAGAGTTAAAAAATCATTGAAGAAACTGGATGCGTGTGCAAATTGTTTCAATTTACTAGAAAATTTCTTAGACAATTGCGAGGCACTTTGAAATTTACAAGCTCGCGCGAAAGAGGTTTAGATAACAAAATTACCCTACATTAACCAATATCAGCCCTCAAAATAAATCTCAGCTTAAGAAAGCAATTTAAATTACAGTAAAATCCGGCGTATAATGCACGCACTCCCTTTTTTGCGAAGGAACCTAAAATGTACTTAATTTATTCGAGATATTTATTCGAGGTACTATTCCATGTCTTGGGAAAAAATTAGTATACTTCTAGAACTACAATCCTTTAAATTCATAAGAAATGTCATTTCTTTTAAATAAACTGTATTTCGATACATGTATAAATTTAATTTTTTTCTATGATCATCTTTTTTTTATTTTTATTTTTAAAGCTCTCATTTCTTAACTCGGCGTAAAACGCACCCCAGTAAATTTTGATCTAATTTTTTGAATTAAAAGTGCGCTTTATATTCCGGATTTTATGGTGTATAGATTTTTCAGCATTGTTGAGAAATTGAATGCGGAGATACAAAGAAGAGAAGTTGTGCAATTAAACGATCGGCCCGGAGGTGAGGTGTTCAGATCAAAAGTTTCAATGTTGTATGAAATTAATTGAATCATGCCCACAAAATCTCAACCCGACATAGAAATCAAAATTGAACTGTTCCATTCATTTGTGATTCATAAAGTAAGATCCCGTCATTAATATTAGGCATTTCCTCTCAAACTCAAGAAGAATTAAACAAAATAATACATGACCAAATGGAATCAGAGTTCTTTAATGTGAACACAGTTCTGCAGTAATTTCTACGCGTACTGGTATCGAACTCTGTACAACAGAATTATCTTCCTTCCAAATTTAAGCTTCTAAAAATAAATAATACGATACAGCAAGAGAAGCTGAACGCATTTTCAATATTGACATAGTTAGATCTTTTGCAAAAACGTAATTTTAACACTATTATTCGTGAATAGCATTATTAAAATGCCAAATTCCTTCAAAATGTGAATAATTTGCAACAATTTTTATTATACTCAACACCTTGATTTTTTCCCTTATATTCCAAGTAAATAATGACATTGAGGCGGATAGATCTCGTGGTACCTTCTGCTTCGTAAGCACGTAACATACCACTGGACCAAAATTATCACTTCAGTCCAGAAGCTGTTACTGGCTTATATAGGAGTTACCGCTACAAACTCTCCCTCCTGTGAGTCGGTAGATAGTCGAATGAACGATATAGTTGTTATGGCGAGCGTGTGAGCTGTTGAGTCAATTGTGACTGATGCTCTTGTGGCGGGTATAGATGACGCCCCGACAGCTTGTGGGAAAAGTTGCGCTTTTCTTAGTTCAGCGTCAAGGTCATCAATAAGGAGGATAGAACTCGCGACCTATGGTTTCGTAAGCACGTAACATACCACCGGACCAAAATGATCACTTCAGTCCGGAGGCTGTTACTAGCTTATATAGGAATCGCCTCTACAACTTAAAGCCATGAAAAAGTACTAAAAATACTTCTAGAGCTTTTTCTAAACGGATTTAATGGGCAGGGTCCAATGGCGAGAAATGTTTAGGGTATCAAAATGGTTTTATTGGACATTAAAACTCGTAGGATTTCCAAAAGGGTTGAAACTTATAATTTGTGAAAAAGCATTTAAAAAAACTGGATGAAGATCGATATTTTGCTTAGGCCATTACAAGAAACATGGTCAAAAAAATACAATTAGAACTTCTGTACGGATAATGACAAAACTTTCACGTCAGTTTGGAAACATACCACAATCAAAGCTTTTCCGATCCCAGCAGTTCCAAAATGTCGCTATTCAAATCGATTGGAATCCATGAAATGCGAATATGGTTTCAATGAACTCTAGAAGGTCATACTGAAAGTTCTGCAGAATCTCAATGGCATCTCCCACTAATGCTTTAAGGCAAAGGTGTCAAATTCAAGAGCTAACTTGGACCAAACAAAAAAAGGTTTTACTTTAGTGGGCCACAAAAAACAATATTTATAGAAACGTAGGTTTATTTTGAATAATACATTATAATAAACGTATATAAAAGAAAAAGGTAAATTTAATGTTTACGTCCTGACTCTTAACATCTCTTCTCTGCTACTTTCCAAAAAAGGAGAAATTTTTTATTCGGTTTTTAATTTTATTATATACTAGCTGTTACCCGCGACTTCGGTCACGTAGAAATTTACAAAAAAGTGTTTTGTTCAATTCACAGATCTTACGAAAACTTAATAATTCTGTATTCCACGTTAAGAAATACATGCACGCTATATATATATAGATAGAGAGAGAGAGAGAGAGAGAGTTTAATGTAATTTTTTTACTTTGTGAATCAATGTTTTGTTTTTATATTTTTTGTGTTTTCTTTGTTTTTTGTTAATTTTTTGTGTGGTTTTTTTCGTATAAATTTATTGAACATCCTCTCTATATACAGTATTAAATTTATTGAAAAATCTCTTTATATACAATATTTGGTGTACGATTTTCTTGAGCTAAAACAAAAACGCCAGTGGCATTCCTCGCACGTGAACATGCCACGTATAGTTGGCCATGTGAAAAGCAACTCTTAGTTAAATCTATGCCAACTTTGCTTAACGTTTGCCCTTGTGACTTATTAATTGTCATAGCAAAGCTGACACTTACAGGGAATTGTAGTCTTTTGAATTCAAACGGGAAATTCGATGGTATTATGGGAATTCGTGGTATAAGTACTATGTTACCTTTTCCGCATTCAGATATTATACGACCTTCTATAACGCTTCTTTGTAATGACACTACTCGCAACCTAGTACCATTGCAAAGTTTTGGTGGGTTTAAATTACGGAGTAGTATGATGGGAACGCCAATCTCTTAAGTTCTAGCTTGTGAGGAGGTAGACCAGGCACAATTATACTGTTTAAAAACACAGATCAAAAAACGCCATCAATGTCGTATTTCTTGGATTTTCTACCACTCCACGGACATTGCTTGGATCGAAATATACTCTCTGACCATTTTCTGAATGGATATCGAGATGTGTTACTGCGGGGAAACGTTCGTGAATCGAAAATAATAATATGCGCCAGATTGCTTCGGAAGTACTAATATATCTTCCATTTTGATATGATGTAACTTCATCATTAACATTTTGTACTCCAAATACCGCCAAGTCTGAACCTTTATTGACATACTTGCAAATATATTTTATTGATTTAACACTACTACAAAGTTCAACGTTGATATGAGCTCTTAAAGTGCGCGACAGTACTGGTGAAAATGGAACAATCCATCGATTGTTGATATCAATAAAGTTTGCTCGTGATTGGTTTGTCGTTCGTATACCACCGTTTTCAGGCGAACGACGTCTGTAAAATGGATAACCATCCTCACCTGTAACAGTTTCTGCACTGAAAGGTTTAGGAAATCTTTTACTACAGATACCGTTCTTCATACACGGAGATCGAGGATTGTAAGAGCCACATGGACCGTGTACCATGTGGGTTTTCACAACATCAAACAGCTCTGGATCTACTTCTTGATCTGGCAATTCTGCTCGAATAACATCATCAATTGCTGAGCTCTTATTTTCGTTTCTAACCAAACATTGATTTCTAATTATTATACTTAAAGTCAGCTGTTAAAGTTTAAAACAGCTTAAATATAACGAATTAAAAAAACTCATAATTAAGAAATTAAGGACAATTTGAATTATTTTAGAAACAACTACCTACGCAGTTAACTAAATAAAATAACCTAAGAGTAATTTATCAAAATCTGAAATATTTTCATGAATAAAAGCCTAACAATGTTTAACATTGATTTCTAATTATTAAAAGTAAAGTTCAGCTGTTAAAGTTTAAAAGAGCTTAAATATAACGAATTAAAAAAAACTTACAATTAAGAAATTAAGAACAATTTGAATTAAGAAAAACAGAGAGGTAGAAAAATGAAAGATACCTTGAACATTATTATTCTTCGATTACAATATAAATATTAAGCAAATAATAAGTATTGTTTAAATGTGACTAAAAATGTAAATAAAAAAAAAGAAAGGATTAAAACTAACCGTAAAACTTATCAATTTTTTGTTTCTTGCATTGATTTTTGCTTACGAAGCCTTGATTTATTATTTTTAAAAGTGCATCCGAAACAGCCGATGCTCTACTTAACTGAACAGTGAGATAACTATCATAAAAAAAATATGGCACGTGTCAGCGTATTATATCATGTGCGCGTAAACTCTATTATGTCTCATGAAGAGCATCGGTCGCCAGTAACCAAACAACGACTTCATTAGCTCAGCTTGGCGTTCAATTTGGCGTTCATCTTGGCATTCAATTTCACGTTCACCCGTATAGTTTCCCGTTCCCGTAAGAATACGGGAATAAAATATAGCCTATGTTACTCCCCGTTAATGTAGCTTTCCATTAGTGAAAGAATTTTTAAAAATCGCACCAGCCGTTTCCGAGATTAGCCGGAAACAAACAGACAGACAAAAATTTTTAAAAATTGGTTTTTTGTTATGAGTACCGTATATACTTTTAGTGCATTAAGTAAAAAAGCTGCTAATTTGAAAATTACAAACAGACACTTCAATTTTATTTATTTGTATAGATAAAGGAATGCCGATATATTGGTAGCGATTATAATATCCCTTCTTTAATAAGATAGGCATGCTGTCACGTCGGCCTTAGACCCACTTTGCGGATCCTCAAAGTTTTCACGTTTGTTTGGTTTGGAAATTTCCAGAATGGGATTCCAGCTCAGCCGTCGTTCTCATCACTTCATTTCAATTCAAAATCAACAAGGTCGTCACCAATATGCATGGTCATCGTCCGATTGCGACCTCAATAAAAAAAATGAATTATTCGTAGTGCCATCTATGAGAAAGTTTTAGAACTAGAAGTTTATATTTAAGCAAATTAGTAATTAAAAAAACACATTAGCAACCATTTATATATAAAACCTTTAGAGGTTATTTTTTCTTCCTTTATTTCACAAATGCAGCTGAATTGTAATCTTTGGAAATTTCAGCATAACAGAACAAGCAATATATAAAAAATAAATTTTAGTCAGGCAACTACTTAGGTCAACAAATAAAAACTTTATTTTAGTTACTTTTTATTAAATAGTTACAACTAATATAAATATGTATGTACATATGACAGAATCACAATATTAAGTGACAAAATAGAAAGCGATTTTCCTTACAATTTTCAATTCTATATATATTGTTGAACGTTTTTTTTTTTTTTTGCTTGTTTCTATTTATTTATTAATTAGATTTAATTATTCTAATAAAGTATTTTTTAAAGAAATCACATTTGCAGAAATTAGGCCTATCCAGGTGGGATTCCAATGCATGAACTTTAGATTAGAAGTCTAACACACACAATCCATTGCGCTACAGGGACACGTCGAACGGTTTTCATTTTTATATATGCTGCCGGGTTATATTTTTGTTTGTTGCTATTTATTTATTTTTTAATTTAATTAATGAATTAATATTTGAAAAAACTGTATTAATATCAAGTATCATCCACTACAAGTTTAAAAGAATGTATTTGAACTTGAATGGACGAATAGAAAGTACTTATATATTGAACACACTTTGAATTTGAAGAAAATTTTTACATTGATTGGAAAATATGAACAGATAAAAAAAATGACTTAAGTTTTATTTTAAATATTTTTTTCGTGGTTACTAATAATACGTCATAAACAACAAAAAAAAGTTTTAATAAGAACAATTATTTTTGTGTTATTTGCTCGTCAAAGTTTGTTAGCCAATACACTATTATAAAAATACCCTCAGTGAAATTTTAATAGATTTGCTGAATATTAAAGCTATTAGTTTGTTTCTCTAATTACATGACTGTTTGGGGGTTATATTGCATGTGGTTCTCTGCATATTGTATAAATATATATTATTTAATATCTTGATATAGTGTTTACTATCTTACATACACAAAAAAAAAAATTTTAATCCTTGCTAGAATTTAATTTTGTGGAATAACAAATAATTTAACATATATCCAAAAACAGGATTTATAATATAGATTATGTTTGTGAAGTATATATTTTACGCTTCATATATGAAGAACTTTATTTTGCTCGCTTTTAACTGCATTTTGTGTTAAATCTGTAGTAAGAGAATTATCATCTCTTAAGTTATTCAAAGATTTTAAAATTTCGCTTTCTTTCAAAATTCTAACCTCAAATTTTAGTTTTACTTTAAAAATTATTTAAATACATATTATTATTATTTTTTAAATGTAGTTGGAGATATTGTTTCTATGTATTCCCTTTAAGTTATTTGCATTGTTATAAAAATGAATTGCTGCATATGAAGAATGTGCACACATGAATTGCATATGCTATATACGGACACATAAATTGCACATTTTATAAAAATATATGGTCCCTACTAACAGTGGACTTCGCAATGTATATTAATGAAATGAAAGTGGCAAATGAAATTATATCAAATCATATTAAAAAACTTTTACTTT
>BMAO01026569.1:0-18413 GCA_019973975.1 Trichonephila clavata
GAAGGATTTTCACTTTGAATTCAAGCAAAATAATTAAAATTAAGAAGAACTCAAAAATAAATTTTTCTTTTGTGTGAAAATCATTAACTTTTCCTTTTGACCCCACTTAAACAAATGAATATGCTGTTGCATTTTTTAATAACGGCAATAATTTTCTACCCATTTTTTGATGCACTCCTCAATAAAGTTATTTTCAAATAACAAAATTTCTAATTAATTTATATTTTTTTAGATAAAAAACATTGTAAATTAAAAAAAACAACTTATTTGTAGCACAAATCTAATGTGTACATACAGTAGCGCATTAACATTTCAAGGGGGGAAGGGTCCATTGTAGAAAGTTCCCCAACTTGTATCTACCTCAAGACAAAACTAATTAATTCTTCTGATTTGTGTAACAAAAAATAGTAAAAGTAAATTACTGAATTAATAGCTAGCATTAATTAATAAAATAAATTGTAATTACAAGTACTTATTAATTTTGCATTATATACATATAGGATTATCATCAACTGAAAAAAAACTCAAGGGCTTTGGAGGGGGTCACCCCCTTGTGTGCGCCATTGTGTACATACTTTTCACTTTTTAGCAAATTTTTTGAAATTTATGGGAAAGGGAATACATAAACGATACATTTAAAAAATAAAATTAAAGTATACATTTGATTTTTTTACGTGAAATCTAATTTTTTTCTGTCGAAAGGAGTAATTGAATTTTTCTGAATATTTATACGATGTTGAAAAGAAAATATAATATTTAAACTCGTTTTTAATCAGTCTAGAATAGTGGCATGCAATACCTCTTTTTTTTGGGGGAGGGGTAAAAAACACGTAGACCTAAGCGCGAAGGCATAAGCTAGATGGCGAAAATTAAAAACTTGTTGGTCTAAGGAGGGGTATTGAACTCTCAAACCCTCCCTTGTGTGTGTGTGTGTGTACGCCACTGCTAAGAATTAATTGTATAGTGAATAATTCTCTTATTTTGAAGTTAATGGGAAATCCCAATAAGTTGGATTAAGATACACAAAAAATTGCTATACTTACACTATAAATCTATTTAACAAAATGAATGGATTTGTGTTTGATATATATAAAAAAACAAACCATTGAATTGCACTTTAATTAAAATATTCTTTACTATCTGGATTGAAATTAAAGTTTTGTCTGAAATTATAAAGTCAAGATATCTATCTTCATTAATTAATATATTTCCTTTTTATTATAATCTTCATTTGAAAATGTTGAAGTAATGAAATTCAATAAACATTTGCATTTAATTTCTTGTTGATAATAAGTGTTCCAAAGTGGTAGTAAAAATTTTCTTTCTTTCTTTCTTGTAGTAAAACTCTGACGGCAAGTTTCCTCATTCTGAAGCACAATTATTCCTGCATAAAAAATGCAATAATGAACGTAAATTTGACAATATCAATTAAATTGACAATTACTGGATAGATATTGCAAATTTTAAATTTTTTATACAGCTTTCGCAGCCAGCAATACTCATAAAAAATGAATTATTTTCAAACTATACATAGTTTGTTAACTAAAAAATGAAAATAAATTTTTTTAAATGTATTTAAATAATAAAAACTACAAAGACCCATTAATTTTAAAAATAAAATTTGAGAAAACATATAGAACACGAACGTATATTTTTTTGCGGCAGTTTCTGAAAAGAAAAAAAAAATGAATATAGATTTTTTTAGAAATATTCCCAAATTTTATATTGGAAAGATAGCTGCATTTTTAAGAATAACATTAAAGCTACTTTTGTATTTGTATAAATACATTTTGAAAAAACGAAATGCAAAGAATGATAGCATTTAATTTTGACTCTTATTTCTTTATTGTGAATGTGGTGTGGCAGTTAGGGAAGGATGTACCATCTTCCGTCATCCTCTTCCTCTTAAAAATGTGTAGAAATAGCATTTCCAATAATTAAATATCAAACAACAAATTTTAAATTAAAACAAATGTAAAAATTGTTAATAACATTATTCAAGAAAGTAAGAGAGAGAGAGTTATATATATATTTACATCGCACTATAAAGCTGCACGAACGCTATTGGTGAAGGTCCTCATTATTTTGAACTATGGTCACGTTTTGAGGAAGACACCTCACCTCTCCTAACTTCCACACCACACCAACGAGAGGAATTGGACCCCTCGACATATTTAACGTGCATCGGCCTCCTTTGCACGGCGGGTCTTCAGCGGTACCAGGCTCAAACTCATGATACGCCAGCTACGAGCGGGTGAACTTGACCATTAAGCTACCACGGTCTAGTGGTCAAGCTGCTCATAAAAACTGGCAGTGCATACATAATTCGATTCAAGGGAATTATAGAAAAAATAACAATTGTGAGAAGTTGAAAAGTTTTATTAATATTTTATCTAAAAAGTTTCAAAATTAAAAAAAAAACGAAGAAAAATTTGTAAATTATTTTTTATTGAAATAAATTTTGCAGTCAAAATAAACTTTTCATTTTTTAAAAATTTTATTAGCATACCTGTGTAAATCAAATATTAATTTTTAACATTAAAATAATGAGTAGTCAAAAATAGTTCTTGAAGATATTAGAAATACTAACATAAAAATATATATGTATATAGCATTTATAAAAAAGTTTAATCGTAAAAATTTTCAAAATAACAGTATATGAAAATCACAGTATAAGTAGAAAATAGTTTTATTGAAAAAAATAAAATGTAAAAGCTTAAAAATATATATATATATATATATAAATAGATTTATATAGAAAGTAAACATAGTATGTAATAATAAATAAAGATAAGAGAGAAAAAATTTTAAAAATTAAGTTTATTTATATATTTAATACTATTTTAATAAATTTCAATAATATTTATTTCATGTTTAAATATAACGAGATCTCCTTACTTTTAAAAAAATATCAATTGTTTCAAAAGAAAATTAGAAATTTTATTTAAAAAAAAAAAGAATTATATGTGTAATGGAACTGTTTTTGAGCGCTTAATATACAAACAAATTTCTTATATCTTAATCTTTTCAACTAAAATCAAAATATTGTTCAAAAACTAGTTGAAAATTTCTACCCTGAAATACAAATATTAAAAATTCATTTTTTTAATGTATTCTATTTAAAAGTTGTAATTGTATTTCGAACTCTTTTTTGAGGTGGAAGCCCACAATTTCTAACTCTTTTACTCTAACTTAGTGACGCAGTCAGACGTAAGAATATCCAACAGACGGGCAACCACATTTGAATGATACTCGCGCTGCTTGGCGTTTTTGGCGTATTCTGAAGCTTGAAAAAGCCCTTGTTTCTGAAGACATCCCGAAGTTTCAACCAGTAGGTCAACAGAACGTAATTTTTTCACTGATTTAGGTTCTCCACTTATTCTTTGAATAGCTTTCTGGATTGCAAAAGGAGATTTTCTAAACATTTCGTTATTTGGTAATGATAAAATTAAAGATCTAGTGTAGGTAGACATTTTGTCAACGTTAAGAGTGGGTAAAATAAGGCCTTTACCCGGGCACTGCTATATTGGATCCATAAGCGAGATATAAACTTCATTCTGGCGTGCCTCCACCCACCACGGAGTCCAACAAGGGAGGCAGTGTGCCGGTCAACTGACAACAGTCAGGCACGGCGCTTACCTGGAGTACACCCAGAATATAGTGCTACAGCATCAGGGTGACGATCCAACGGGTAAACCCGCCACCCTTATCTGCAGCACTAACCCTACAGCAATGTCTCTCCAGGGACACCGGAGAGAGGTATCACCAGCCGATTGACAAGAGTGGGCTCACTCCTGCCTCCCATCTACAGCGAAGCATGGGCCAAAGGGAACGCAAAGGTATACCCAGGACACCATTTTCCTCCTTACGGGACGCCGCACACGGCAAACATGCGGGTCGGAAAGCCAACAGTGTTAGTAAAAAAAAATCAAATTTTCAAAATCAATATATTTAATGAAAATGAAGGGGAAAATATAATTTAACGCAATACAAAATGTGAATAAAAATATTAGTAAATTTAATTTTTTTATTTTAATAATAAATTCTAATAAATAATTCGAAGCATGTTCGTTCGAAAATTTTTGTCTGTGGTCTAGACGTGAAAGGAAGAAAAGTGAAAATTGAATGACAAGGAAGAGGGTCGAAAATAGAGAAGGATCACTAGGGTACCCCGGGGAGGTGAATCCCGTGTTTACCAAAGACAGTAAACCCCTTGGGAGAAGGAAAAGATCAATAGGGTACCTCGGGATTGTGACACCCGTACTCACCTAAAGAAGGTGAGCCCCCTGAGGGGTAGCACAGGGAAAAAAACAATTTTTGTTGAACAAGTTAAAGTAAAATGGATTGTTTTGACATTTCCGAACAAACAGCAATGTACAACTAACAGATTCTGAGCCTGACACATGCATTAAAAGTTTTATGTTTTGCCAATATTTGAAAGGAATCTGAGATTTATTTCATACTGTGCCAGTTTCTCATTAGGCCTTCTATAGAATGCCTAGGCAACACGTGAAATAAGAATCATTTCCTACATTGCCGACGAGATTTAGGCATTCTATTAGAATGTTGGATTTCATACTTTGCCGGTAACATATATACGAGCCGTTAGCCACCCGCTTTGCTGGGTATTTCATGATGTTTTATAAATATATACTGTTTGTATATATATGTCAGGTTTGAAAAGATTAGCTTTAAAATTAAGGGAGTAATAAATAAAAATAGAGCGAACTCTTTATCATTGCGTAAGGATTTGTGGGTAAATAAGCCTATTTAAAGGTGGAGCGAGCGCTGACGAAGGAGAACGCGTACTGGAAAGGCTTAGCTGGTGGACTCCTGGCCAGATTGCTATCTATTGTTATACTCGGTTGCGCGCCCAAGGGCCGCCATATTGGATATTAGATGATTCAAGCAGAATAAAGAAGCCTTTTGTAGAGATGATGCCCTCCTTATTTAACCCGCAGGCCAGGGGCCTGTCAAGAGCCGGCTGGACACCGCGAGGAAACTCAACATATGCCACGAAACCAAGAAAATGAACTTTAGGAATTTATTTTTTCAAACTAGCGACTGCATTAAAAACGACACAAAATGGAAGAGGATTCTCTCCGTCAGGAGTCACCAATGGACACTTCAAAACAATTTTTTTTATCTGAATTTGATACTAATAAGTTTAGTTCTTTTAAAAGTTTTCTGGACTGTTTTGATCAACAATGGGAACAGCTTTAGTATCGCCCACCCAAAACTTGAACTAAAAAAGTTACGCCAAACGACCGCGATCGATGGTATGTTTTGGTAACCAGTTCCACAAATTTTTTCGTCCAATCACAGAATGCCGCTTACAGCGCTACCTTCAGGTAAAATGGAGAACTATTTCGAAAAAATTGTGAAAGATGTTCGAACGCCAAATCCTGTTTTCTAGCCAAAGGTCGATCGCCATTCTTGAGTTGACAAGATTATAGCAACCATATGGAAGATTATTACGCCGGAGAATTACGCGTAGTAATACATTAAACTCGCGGGGGGGGGGGATTCCACGTTTCTGCAAAAGCTCTCTTTTTCCCTGCACAATTAAAAATAATGTTTTCTTTTTTGACATGTAGTTTGGAAATGAATATATAATTATACTGTACAATATATATATATTATTTTATTTTTCTCACGTTTTCATTACTTTAATTTTTTTTAAGTTTTAGGGGGAAATGGCTATTTTTTTTTTTTTAAAAATTGTGGAAAATAAAACCTGAATTTTTTAACAACCAAAACAGGAAAACAACACGACTTTTACAATTTTAGATTTTTAAAAAGGAGGCAGTAAGGGATATAAATAAATTTTTCTCAAGTTATAACATATAAAATTTTCACCATCTTTCAAAACAGATTAAGAAAAGAAAAAAAAACTGGAAGATCTTGAGATTTATTTTTATACATTTATTATATTTTTTCATCTGTAAAAGTATTTTCATTTTTATACGTTGTATATGCATTCTTATTTTTATACATTTACAATGTATGCTAATGCACTTTCGAAATTTCTTCATTTCTTAAAATTATACTTGGTTTTCTTTTTTGTGCTGTATCAACTTAAGAAAAAATTTATTTATATATATATATATATATATATATATATAAATCATTTGTTTCATTTAGTAAAGCACTTTTAAATTGATAATCTGTGTAAAATAATTGAATAATATTTTTCTCTAAACAAGCTATAAAAGATTCAAAAAATCTTTTCAATGAAATTAAAGGTTTTCTATTTTGTACATTTTATTTTTCTATATTTGAATCACACTTAAGTACAATTACATCCAAAATTACAATTTCTGTAATTTAAATATCAATAAAAAAAATAAAAGGTGTTTTTTTCACTTAGATAATGATGATTTTAAATTTTAATTGTTCCTTATTTTTTTTTATTCAGTGTTTTCTGATAATAAATACTTAAAAATATTATATAAATATCAAAAACTCGGAAAATGATTTTAAAAACATTTTATTACTATTAAAGACTGAATATTGAATCACTAAGGAAATTCTAGAATGTGAAAGTGCCGAAAAAGAATGTTACATCACAATCACTTATATTATAATTATTTATAAAATAAAATTGAATGTTTTAATTAGCACCGATTTTAGATTTATTCACAGATTATAGCCAATATTGAATAAAGGATAACATTAGAATTAGATTTGCTTGACTTTTTACTTTAGTTTTCACTCCAATTAGGAAAAGTTTACACTTGAATCAAATATTCCTATTTAAGTCCTTCATATTTCTATATTATCTGAGCCTTTAAAAAAAACTCTTCTTAAAGTGAAATCTTGAAAACGCTTATCTAAAATAAAATTCAAGTAATGATCAACCCAATATTTATATATACATATTAATTATGTGATTATAAAAACTATATAAAGAGAGAGATTTATCTTTTAACTATGTGTATTAAACCACAATTAAAGATACATAATTTTCAAGCAAGGAAAATTTTAGGTATTTGAATTCCTTTTTCTCTTTTTAATCACTTGACAATTTATATGAAAAGGACACCTTTAAATTAAAGAATACATAATATCATTGAAAACGGGATGACTGTTTTTGATTTCAATGAACATCATTTTTAATAAATCTTAACAAGTTGCTTAATATAATTAAATAGAGATGGTGATTTATTATGAATGAGTGATTGAATATATATATTAACATCTTACTATTCAGCTACACAAAGGCTTTTGGTGACAGACCACGTAATTTTGAACCATGGTCAAGCAATGAGAACGACACCTGAGCTGGCACCCCGACTTCCACACCACATCAACAGGAGAACATTTGAGCCTCGACGCATTTATCGTGCATCGGCCGCTTCTGTTGGGTGGGTATTCAGAGGTACTAGGCTGGAACTCACACATGACTCGCCAGTCACGAGTCCATTACTTTGAACACTAGGCTACCGCGGCCTATTGATTCATTATATTATAAAGGATAATAAAAATGATTTTTTTCAAGTGTAAATAGTTGCTTAAGAGTAGTTATATCAAGTCATACTAACATTTTTTATTTTATTTTTGATGCTCCGCAGTTATGGTCATCTTCTTGTCTTAAACTGAGAATCATTAGTTTAGAATTTCATTTTTTTTTAACCATTCATTTCATTTTGAAAGATCTACAGCTTTAATTAAGAATCCTCAACGAGTATGAAATAAGAAACAGAATGAATTTTGTACAGTGATTAATAATATAAAAGTTCTAGCCATCTTCAACTTTTTCTGTCCCGTACAAAGATGGAAAATGCCGCCCCTCTACCCAAAGTAAAAAGTTGTTAAAAAAGGTAAATTGTTTACAGATCTACACCTACAAAACTTGAATAATTTTTCGAACAAAGAGACAGAATAACAATACATAAGTACTAAAACACAAAAATAAACCGAAATCAAAATAAACAAAAGACTACAAGTGTTTTTTCCTGACTTTTAATTCTGAAAACATTCTAATCAATTTTTTAAAATCAGTTTGTTCAGCTAATTCATGTTCGATAGCCAATCTTGCAAAACCATTTACAGGGCCGATCCTAGGGAGTCGGCCGCCGCGTACGAAGACCTAATGTGCCGCCTCTTTAGAGAATTTTTCATATTTTGACTAATGCTTATATATTTAAATACCGTAAAATCCGGCGTATAACGTGCACATATACTTTCAGGCTGTATTCTTCTTCTTTTTTATTTTTAGGTATATTTCCCGTATAACGCGCACCTCTTTTTTTTTTTTTTTAAGAAACCTGAAATGTACGTGTGCTATGCTCTTTTGTTTTGAAGTCATTTATTTCAGGTATTATTCCAAATATTTTTTTTAAAAAGTGGTATACCTTCTAGAACTATAACACCCCCCCCCCCTTAATTTCATTAGGAATGTCGTTTTTTTTTTTTTCTTAAATAAAGAGTATTTCGATCTCTATGTAGGAGTCTTATTTTTTTCTAGAATCATTATTTTTTAACTTTAAAGCTCTCATACTTTTACACCCCGCGTATAATGACAGGGCCGGCTCTAGCAGTTTCGCCGCCTCGGACAAGAATGGAAAATGGCGCCCCTCTCCCCAAAGTAAAAAAATTATTTTTCAAAAAGATAAATTGTGTATTTATGCTCACATAGATACACACATTTTAAGAATAATTCTTACGAACAAAAGGTATCACAATAAAATAACTAAAACTCAAAAATAAAGCAAAACAAACAAACAAACAAAAAAATTACATTTTTTTCTAAATTTTAATTCTGAAAACTTTTTAATCAATTTTTTAAAATCAGTTTGTTTAGTTAATTCATATTCGGTAGACAATAAAGCAAAACCATTTAATCTATTTTAAAGACGAAAATTGTGGATTCTAAGAAATTTTTTATTAGTTTTAATTTTGAAAAACACTTCTTGTTGCACTTATTGGCAAAAAAAGCGAAGCTCTTAATGCAATAACAAGATTTGGTGCAAATTATAAAGTTGAAATAAGTTTAGGAATATCAATTGGGCTCTCTTTTTTGATTAGAGAAGGTTGTGAAAACATCCAATTTCACAATTTAACGTACATTTCCGCCTCGAACTCTTCAGACTACAACATTAAAAAAACCTGACGTAAACATATAGATTATAAAATAAGGAAATATGATACATTAAATGAAATTCCCAATTTTCCTTAAAATATATCAAAAAGTATTTTCAAATTCGGTCCAAATGCCGCCCCAGACAGGGGTCCGGTATGTCTGGCCCTAGAGCCGCCCCTGATAATGAGCACCCCTAAATCTCGATTTTATTTTGTGTGTTAAAAGTGCGAGTTATACGCCGGATTTTGTGGTACTAATTATACTTTTATATTTAATTCCTTATTTCACACACAATGCTTACATATACAATTACTTATTTAATACTTATGTATTCAAATTATAAACTTATCTACCTGTATTAAAAAGTAAAACATTAATATAAAAATGCAAAAATTTGAAGAGCAAAACTTTATTTTTTGGTCAGCTAAAGGGTTATGATTGCGGCAAAACCTTTTAACAAAAAATTAAACAAGCAAAAATATTACCTTTGAAATAAAAATAGACATTTTGTAATTAGAAAAGCAAATCAACAGTATTTACTCAGAAAATTTAATTTAATAAAAAGGAAAGAACTAAAGCATAAATCTCGTGAAAAGAAAAGTATATAAATCACGAAGACTACTGAAAATTTAATGATAAAATAACTTGTATAGCTTTTTGAGAAGCAAATTTGTCAATATTTTTGGTGAAATCAATTTTTTCAGAGATTTCGGATTCAATAGATAATGTGTCCATATCTGAAAGCCATCAAAAAGTTGAAGGAGAAAAAATGCTTTTGGAGTATATTAAAAGAATTACAGACTTCTAAGAATGCTTTTGCCATGTCACTAAGAATCAAATTTAAAGAACAGCTACTATACAGGGCACATGGACTGTTCATGAATATAACGTCCTAATTCTAAACTATACTCACGTATTTTTGCTTCTCATATTAGGCAATCAGTATATTTATCAATTTAAAACAGTGTTTCTCAACGTGGGGCCTATCCCCCACTAACTCAAAAAATAACTCGTTTAGAGTTTAAATGATCTATTTATTAGTAATATAGCCAATTATATAAATATATTTAACTACTTGTTTGTGTAATATGTGACAAATTGGTGAATTGTCTCATATGTTTGTCAATTGTGAATGTTTCAAAAATCGTAGTTTAGTCTCTGTACAGAAGTCCAAACTATATAAAGAGAGAAAATATAATATATAAACATTTTCAATAAAAGGAGAATGTTTTAAAATCTGTCACTCTCTCTTTTGGGAAATAAAAATTCTTAATTTAAAACAATTTAAATTGCTTTTTATTATAATAATATTCTTAAAACAATCTTCTATATTCATTCTAATTCGGATGACACTAAATATTCATTATATGCTTTTGCAAAAAATTAGTAAATAAATAAAATCACAGTTCCGAACGTAGCTAGTAACCTAAAATTGCTATTTCAAAGATTCGACTTTTTATAGCATGTACTAATCCTCTACTCTGTGGAACTCAAGAAATAATAGGAACACCCATAATGGACATTTTTTTAAAAAAATTTAACCATATTAAGTAAATATGAGATTTTGGGCTAATATATCAAGTAAACAGAATTAAAAAAATTCGTGAAATAGAATTGTGAAACATTTAGCGCACAGACCACGCGAATAAATCATTTCTGCATTAGGAAATGAAATCTACCGAAATTAAAGATAATACAAAAGTAACGACGTACAACAGTATCCAAACGGAATGTTCCCTTGATATTTCCCATTAGGACCAAATTTCAATTATTATTACATATGTAAATTTTGAAAAGAAAGTATTAAACATAAAAGAATTAATATAAATATAATGATTTTTTTATAGTAAGTTATTTTTTATAGAAGTAACTTTTGTGACTGGAGCTGGACCAGCAAAACAAAGTTATATTAATGTCTTACTGTGCAACACGAAGGCCATTTTGACAGACCTCGTCATTTTGAACCTCGGTCGAGTGATGAGGACGACACCCGAGTTAGCGCCCCCCATACCACACCAAAATGGAGACATTGAACATCGACCCCATCTATATGGCGGGTCTTCAGTGGCAACAAGACTCGAACTCGCGACCTTCCGGTCACGAGTTCGTTCGCGTGTTCGTACATATATATATATTTTACTTAGAAAAAATTAGGGCCCTAAGTGGTTTCTTGCATCCGGGCCCCTTTGTAGAGAAGGCTGGCTCTGCTCTAAAGTAGATTTCCACAAAACCCATTTTTAGTGGACAAAATCAACATCTACTCAACAGAATAAACATGCCTGGAAAATTTCAAGTCTTTAGGTCTAAGAATTCAGGAGATATCGTGATGAGTGAATCACTTTCCTCCTTTAGTTTTGTAATGTTTCAAGTCAACATCAAGCTTTTGTAAAAAACAGTTTTATTCAGCGAGCAATCGACACATCTTTCGCAGAGAGAAAATGGACGCCAAGTAAAGATTTTTAATTGGGTTGAATACTTATGTTCATAACTGTTAAAAAACTCATTTTAGTTTCTGTTTTTGATTTGAAAGTGAAAGGTGGTAGCGTGCATATGGAGACTGTTAAATTTAATGAGCTGGGATTAAAATGTTATGTTTGGAATATCTTTTTTGAGAAACAATTGGGTGTTTCATTTAAGACTCGAAGATGTTGCGGAAAATAAAAGTTAAGTGGTATAAATAGGGGATTTTATTTTAGATCTAATTTAATTATCCTTACATATACATAGATAAATTTCAATAATTGCGGTATCCTGATCAGAACAATTTGCTGTGATATGGATCAGTATGCAATTGCATCGAAATTCTTTTTTAACAATTTAACGATAAGAAAAAGTAATAATAATAAAGAAATGTACAGTGTTATTACGCCTAAATTATCTTCTTTACTGAAAAGTATTTTAGAAAAATTCTGTATCACCTAATCAGCATAATTTTTATTGAAAAAAATAAATAAATAATGCAACATGCACAAACATACCTCTATCCTCAAATAAGAGAAGGAAATAACGTTTGAGAAAATGAATACAAATAACATTGAGGAAATAACCTTATCTAAGTACGTTTCGGTAGTGAGTGAGGAGAATAAATGTCGGGAAAAAAGATTAGAATAAAAACATCTGAACACACATAAGTTTCTATAAAATGCGAGCAAAGCAATTCCAAAAAATAGTGATCAGGAATTCGTGGCCACTGTTGTTTCTGTCGGATATCAATCAGATTCCTAGTGCCACTGAAGAACTATCTTATAGAATGGCTAATACACACTAAATCTGTGGAAGCTGAAAGTACTCACGTTGGCGGGGTGTGGAACTTTGAAGAGTAGGGTGCGAAATCAACTGGCATTCTCGTCATTTGACTGCAGTTAAAAATTGCGAGAGTTATTGCCACTAGCCTTGGAAACTCTGCAAAATATTTAATCTTGCAATAATATTCTTGTGGAAATGTAGAAGAATCTTAAAATTCTAGTGTTTTCTTACTTTTTTTCGTGGCCATACAGGAATTTTTGGACAAGAAAGGGCTGATTTCTTGGTAAAGTCGACAGCCAAGTGTGGGATTGAAATCTCAGTTAATATTCCAAAAAAAAAAAACAAAAAAAAACGTTTTACAAGAAACAGACTAAAGAAAATATTGTCCCTATTTGGAACATTATGTACGCGCTCAGATCACCCTTTCTGACGAAATAATTTTTTTCGACCATTTCGTAAAGACTGTCTTGTGATAACTTTTTTTTTTTACAAATTGCATAAAATCACATTCCTTACTGCTCATAATAATTGGTGAGCAGTGTTGAATATCTTATCCTTTTTTGTTCAAAATTTAAGAAAGGAAGAAAATACCTGAAATTTAAACAGCATCTTAAAATTAACTGACCTTCAAATTTTTTCAGCTTATTTCAGTTTAAGCCATTTGTCTGTTTTTCTGACTTATTTGTTTTTGTTATTTCATTATTTTGTTTTGTTATTTACTTTTTATTTTATTTATCTTATTTTGTTTGTTTTACGCGGGTATTATTTTATATGTCTTCAATAAAAAAAATGACTTTTAGCCCTCTTATTGCTGTGGAGTGCGACGTTAATAATCAATAAAGTACAATACCTTAAATTATTTTCAATCGGAATAAAATAAGTTCTATTTGAATTGTCGAATTCCCATTGATTGATTATTTATTAACATCGTGCGTACACGTGACACGATGCTATTGGCGACTGACAGAAGTAATGAAATCTCAAATCTGAGGTCAAATTAAACTAACCCAAATATGACAACCTGGCAACTTGAATATTTTGAGTCTTAAAGGATTTAATGTATATCAGCTCATGAATACCACCTAGTTGTCAATAATTCAGGTGAAATATTTTTTTCCAGAGATTTCTAATTCAATAGAGATGATGGACAAATCTGAAAGCCTTTCTCGTATCATATTATTTCTCAAGTAATGGTTAATAATTTTTAATTTAGTAAAATTTCTTTCACCTAAAACAGGTAATGTCAAAACAATACTTTTTAAAAAGTATTGCTAAAGCAAAATTTAGAAAACTGGGAATGACAGCATTTTTAATCATAATTTCTAATTCCATGGCGCGTCTATAAGGGTATTCTCAGTATTTTTTACCTAAGTCATATGAAAATAAAACCATAAAGCACTCGCAAAGCCTGGGACTCAACAAGCAAGACTTTACAAGCAATTTATTAC
Source organism: Trichonephila clavata (assembly GCA_019973975.1). Taxonomy (NCBI): domain Eukaryota; kingdom Metazoa; phylum Arthropoda; class Arachnida; order Araneae; family Nephilidae; genus Trichonephila; species Trichonephila clavata. The sequence continues at coordinate 13,780 of BMAO01026569.1, forward strand.
TTCCTTTGTGCAAGCGAAGGAGGAAGTGGACAGGGGTCCTTTTCAGAAGTGACCCCCGCCTGAGAAGCTTAACAGCTTCCCAAAATAACTATCAGTTGGAAGTGACACAGGAAACGCTTGGAAGGAGGGCAAACGCTTGGAATGAGGGCCTGGTCTTTCCATAGAGAGGGGTCATCTGTAAGGTCATTGTATAACTTGCCGGACTGGACAATTCAAGGGAAATTCCTGAATGCATCGTAAAATCGGCGCCTATAAATGGCATATTTGTTCCTCTCAAATGTTTTTAGAGCGTTTTTCACGTAGTGTAAAAATAGCGCTATTAGGACGCAAATTTCGTCTTCATTCTCGTTCCATATTTTGTCGTACCTTTTTCTCAGCCAATAAGCAACCAATTGACCTCGGGTTTTCGGCATTGGGTCGCATTTGTGCCCTAGATGAGCCGAATCATATTTAAATTTAAATTTTTTAAATAATATAGTACTACTTTATGTTAGTAAAAAGTTCATTAGTTGCATTATTGTAAAATACAACATGTGAAAAACGCGCTAAAATTACTTGGCCATGCCAATGATTGATATCTTGTTTTTTTTTTAAATCCTGAAACACTTTTTTTTTCTGAATTGAAGCTGTTTTCCTCGTGTTCTAGGATTTGGCAAGGAAAAATAATAGGGAAAGGTTAGCCTGGATTATTTGAAGAGCATAAACTATTTTAATTAATTAAAATATTTATTTTTATATCTTTATTGAGGAGCACTGAAGCAATGGAATCTAATAATATCTGTTTTTAATTTTCCTGGTGATAATTAGTGCTCTAAAGTGATATCACGTGTTGATACTTTTAGCAAGCTCCGATACAGACTTTTAAACATTGCCAAACACAATTCTTCTGGCATAAAAAGTTCGACAATATTAATCTAAAAGAAAAAATTATTGCAATTTTTAATTTTTCAGCAGCTTTCAGAATACACTAGTAATACATTTCGTTTATCGTCAGTAATTAAATTCACTAACCAAAAAACTGGAATAAACAATTTGAATAATTAATAAATTAAAAGTAAAAAAAAACTTTTTTAAAAACAAGCTTTTATTTAAACGCACTAAAAAGAATAAAATAGATTTTTCTTTACAATTTAGCAGCACTCTTATTTAAGAACACTTATTTAAGAAAAATTATTTATTTCTTTTTTAGTGCGTTTAAATAAAAGCTTGTTTTTAAAAAAGTTTTTTTTTTACTTTTAATTTATTTTTTACTTTTTAGTTATCACTGGACAGGTGTCTTAGTCTGTTCATCTCATTCAACGCATCATTGTTGCTAGGTGTTAGCCGGTTATTTTCAAACAGTCGAGCTAAATGAATTCTCCCAAAAAGGGTACTAGAAAAAAAAAACAATTTTTTCTTAAATCCGTAAATTTTAAGCAATTCTTTCAATCTTCGTACAGATCTTGGGTAATATTATCCTACACACGAAAAAAAAAGTTTATGAGATTTTCTTCATAAATGACAAAGTTATTAAATATTAAAATTTTGAGTATTTTTTGAAAAATCGTTAAAAAAAAGTTTTCAACATTTTATTTTTTAAATGACTGATTCTAAAAGAGCAAATTATGAGCTGTTTTAGTACGGAATGTCGATTCATTTAAACAAAAAAAATTCATGTGCGTCGATTTAGACATTATTTTCATAAAAACGCATCTATTTTGACTTATTTAAAAAAAATCGTAAGAAATACAAATATTATTATTTTGTAAAAAACATTATACCGTATCGGGACGAAATAAATGATCTTTCCGATTCTATAGTTATTTTTTGTCTGAGCTTCATAGATTAAAGTTAGAATTTCTATAATACTCCATCTCAGTTTAACTTGGCAGCGTTGAGAAAGGTATACAATGTACCAATCTACTTGAAAAATAGCTCTATTTTTTTTGTTTTGAATTTAAATCCAAGAAAATAGATAGAAATTTGTAAAAAAAAAAATTGCATACGTTTTAGAATTATTTTTACGTCGTAGAGATGTAATTATTTTTTAGACAAAGTTAATTAATACAGTCAATAGCGCAACGTTATAAAATTCCAGTTTGGCTGAAAACCGATTTTCGACGCCAACTTTTGTCATTGTTGTAACAATAAAATTATTACAACAATGCAGATATATCCAAGTTGGCGCCCAAAACTAGTTTAACGTTTTTAATTAATATCTTTTTAATTAATTTTAATATTGGAATATAAATGGTCAAAACATGCATTGTCATCCAAACTAAACGTGTATACAAAATTTCAGCTCAATGGGAGGATGATATCAGCTTCAAACTTGAGTTGCAAGATTCCACCCGAACAAATTACATACATGCATACATTGTAAGTTAAATAAAAGCTTTTAAAAAAGGATAATGACATTGATTTTAATAATAAAATTTAATTGGAAAAATTATCGAATTTACTGCATTGGTATTCATTTTTTAATAAATTTTTAAAAATTAGTATGCAAGGGTTTATAACACTTAAGCCAATTGAATTTGACTGTTAAATCCCTATTCTAGATGTGTTGTGGTGTGGAAGTACAGAGAAGAGTTACCACACACACGCACATCTTCAGTATCGCAAACAATATAACATTTCTAATCTTTAAATATTGATTAAAATATTATAAACTTGAAACAAGTGTACAAAATGTCAATGAAATTATCTAACAATTTATTAATTGATTGATGTTAATAGTAACTGTCAACGATTGCAATAGTAAATTATATGATTAAATGCATCCTTGTGAAATTGACATATTTTAAAGTTAAAAAAATTATTTAGGACAAATTCAGAGCAAATGTATGTAAAATATTATGTGCTATCTTCTTAAATAAAATTTCTTCCAAAAACTTAAAGTTGCTTATAAAAATTGAGAATGCATACTTAATTTGAACCATGCGAAATTATTGAAGCAATAAAATCTAAGGTAAAAAAAAAATGTTTTCATCACAAAAGTTCCAAAAACAAAACAGGATCAAGAAAAATGCATAATTTTTTTGTTGAAATAAGTTTTTTATTTTTTCCAATTTTATTTGCATATCTGCATATATTGAATACTAATTTTAACAAGCAAAAATTAAAATATAATTAAAGTAAATAGTCAAAAAACTGTTTATAGTTATAATGGAAAATAGTTTTACAGTAAAATTATAAAATAAGATAAAAACATAACATATATAGAACATATTAAAAGTAAATTTATAGTAAAGAAAATACAGTATGTGTAATAATGAATAACATATAACTACTTAAAATAATAAGCTTATTTATTCAATACTGTTCTCAAAAATTTCTATGATTTTCTATTCTATGTTTGAATAACAGGGTTTCCTAAATTATAAAAATATCAACTTCTTTAAAATATAAAACTAGAAATTTTCTTTAGAAAGAAAAGAGTAATGTCTACTAGAGTTGTTCTTTTAGCGTGTATACTTATATGCTTGCAAATTTCTAATATTTGAATACCTCTTACTACTTTAAAAACAGTCTTCAAAGACTGTTTCAAAATTTCTAATGCAAAATTATGCCGAAACTAATATTAAAAATTAATATTTTTGATGCAATCTTTAAAAAGAAAAAAATTATTTTTCGGACTATTTAACATAGCGGAGGAATTGTGGTAACACTAATTTCCAACACTCAAATACGTCATGGCTTGTGACGTAGGCAAAAGTACTAAGTTGTAATAAACGACGGCCCCCATTTAAAAGAAACTCGCTTTATTTGGCTATCTTGGCGCATTTTCTTAAGTTTACAATACCGAGAGCGCGCATCATGGGGACCATTTCTTGGTCAGACCTCGTGTGGTTAGTAGGTAAGTGGAATAGCACGTGTTTTCTCTGAAATAGTTTTTGCCATCACGAATTTTGGGTCTTTGTTAAGCATGCATTGAGCAACGTCGTAGTTAAATTTCAACTTTTTTTTAAATCATAAATTAACGTGGGGTTTTTCAAATAAAAAAAAAAGTGGTAACCCAGGTATTGCTAACCAGTACTTTTTTTTCGCATTGTTTAGAGAACAAGACATTTTTCGAAATTTTTTTAATGAAGAATGGTTTGTTAAAAGATAAATTGAACTGTGCAAAATGCATGGAACCATGCAGCTTAATTAAGCGAAAAAAATCATCAAATGGAAGCATTTGGAGGTGTAAGAATTGCCGAGCAGAAAAATCGTTAAGGATAGGTTCTTGGTTCTCCTTCAGCAAATTAAATTTGCAGGATATTTTACTTTTAACATAGCACTTAATTTCAGACACAAAAACTTGCGATATCGAGCGGGATTTTGGCTTTTTTTCTGCAACTTTAGCAGACTGGCGTCAATTCGTACATGAACAAGTTTTAGATCATGTAGAATTGACATCAAGCAAAATTGCTGGGTCGTCCCTCACTCTGGAAGCTGTGCATTAAATATAATTGCACAGGCTAATGGTTTCACAAACTTCCAATTTTTAGCTTTTAGAAAAGAGCATCAATTCTGCTTCCGGAGAAAACCAGATTTTTGGAAACGGGGTTTCCTCGGCAACCCTGTTTTTCAAACACTGTCTTTGCGTGGTTTGGCGTCCTTGGCGCCTCAATACATTTGCGCCAAATTGGATGGGTGGGCGATACTAA
>BMAO01026570.1:0-41207 GCA_019973975.1 Trichonephila clavata
AGTAGGAGAAGGTTCTCCCTCGCTAGCTCCGACTAACTACTCCGTCATTTAATATCGCATATTGTGCATCTGTTATCTACAGCCCTTATCAGGGCTAACTAGTTAGAGCAGACACAAAAGTTTCGCTCCTCTGCTGACAATTTGATTAACGACTTGGACATGGACACCGCTTACGAACCAACGGAAATGGAATTATCAAAATCGCCAACCCGGACTCCCAGCCCACCTCTCTTACCGCCATGTGAACAACTCCGACACAACAAGGCTCAACTGAAAAGGATGATGACTTTCAGAAAGCACAAAGCCGCCTGTATCGAAGAGCTGCAAGCCATGCCTGACCACCATCCAGAAGATCCATTCTACGCCCGAGCGGCTACCGAACTGCAAGACATCGAAGAAGCCATTCAACTAGCGGTGAGTGATATTGACTCTTTCCCGCCCTGTGTAACCCCTGGCTGCCCACACCATGAAAATAACTCTCCCCCTGCTTCCCCAAACAGAAAAGAAAATAACCAAACTAAAAGAAAAGATCTCTCAGAATTTGAGTTTCCTCCCTTAAGGAAGACTGCTCGCAAAATAATTTAGATTTGTCTCAATCAGTAGATGACAACTTAATTTCTACTAATAAATTTGCTCTACCCGATAATAACCTAGAAAACCCAGGATTAGACTCCCAAACTGAAATCGACCAAGAACTGACCCCCTAGCGCAAATCGCCCAGCCGCGCCATCCAATCAAAACGCCGCACAAGACACACCTACCCTTCCCCTCCAGTAATGCTAAAAATAACAGATCACATTAAGAATCACATGAACACCATAATGGCCGCATACCTGAACTTAGATCACGACTCACCGGAGAATATATAAAATTATACTCAGATAAATTTGATCAACGCCGCTCACTTATCCAATTTTTAAAAGCTGTTAAATTTCAATTTTACGTAATAAGACCCAAAACGAACGCCCATAAAAAGTTGTCATAAAAGGACTCCCCCGAAACTTTAAACCCGAAGACATTAAAACAGACCTAGAAACTCTCGGATATACACCAGAAAAAGTTAACCAATTAATAGGAAAATACACCAAACAAACACTACCAATATTTTTAATTCACACTCCCCGCGTAAATATCGAAAATTTAAAATTTTTTAATCTCAAAACTCTAAATTATCTAAGCATTAAAATCGACGGATACAATGGAAGGGGTGTAACACAATGTTACACCTGTAACAATTTCCACCATAGCTCAGACAACTGTCACCTTACTCCCCGCTGCCTTAAATGCGGCGAAGGACATATTACTCGCGAATGCCCCATCAAACAACGATTGGAAACGACCTTCTGCATAAATTGCCAAGTTTACGGGCATATGGCAAACTGGAAAGGCTGCCCCTGTTTCCCTAAGCCCCCTAAGGGTACTGCTCAAAATAAACGCAACTCATATATAAGTATTTACAATAGTATCGTTAGACCTAATATCTCTTACGCACAAGCTGCTAATGATAATAATAAAAACGCTTCTAATTCAAATAATAAACACCAGATGGCACCACAAAATCCTGGGTTTTCGACACAAAATGAGGCCAGAAAAAATCCCCCAATAAATAATAGACAATTAAATAACAATAGTAATAATAATTTTAATCCTAATACCCTCAATACTAATCAACCCAATAGTAATTTTAATATTCAAGCAACATTGCAAATGACTATGCAATGTTTGCTACAATTATCTCAATTTACTCAAGCACTATGTAATGCAAATCCTAACATCATGAATAACTTAAATCAGGTCCAAAACGCTAGCAATAACCCAAACCAAATGTACGCCTTAATAGAGGCATCTTGCAATAATAATAATGTATAAGTCCCCAATTGGCCTCAATTTGTGTTCTTGGGACGCAAACGGACTGCTAAGACGCAGAGTAGAGCTGCGGATCTTTATAGAGAAGCACTGTCCCGATATTTTTCTCATCCAAGAAACTCACCTGAGACCAACACATAAATTTAACATAGCCAACTACACATGCTACAGGAATGATAGAATTACTGACGGTGCGGCCGCCGGAGGAACTCTGATTCTCATTAAAAAAGCAATTAAACATCACTTACTACCGACCCCACCTCTCCGCGCAATTGAAGCCACTAACATCATATTAACTCCTAATAACCATGACCCAATCTCCATAGTCTCCATTTACATCCCTCCATCCTCCGATGACAACCTCTTCACAATTGACCTTGAGTACTTCATCCAAACCAGCAATAACTGCGTCTTATTCGGAGATTTTAATGCCACGCATAATGCCTGGAACTGTAAAAATATCACTAATAGAGGTAGACATCTATACAATTTTGCTAGCACTTTAAATTTAAATATAGCCTACCCCGATTCTCCGACCAGATTTGGTCATAAATCTGCAAACACTATCGATATTGCTCTCATTAAAATTTTTATTATCCATACACCATTACATCTATTAATGACCTCTACTCTGACCATAATCCCGTCTTTCTAAATTTCGATCTTAAACTTAACATGGGACCCCACCAAATCCGAGACGCAATATCTATCCAATTGGAAAGATTTCAGAAATAACACTATAAATAGCCAATATCTTCTCTCTCTTAAATTTTTTACCCAAATGACATAAATAATATCAACGATCTCGAAAAATAAAATTTTCAGAGTTCACCAGAGGCGGTCGTCGATTCAACATAGCCACGCCTCCCCCGACCAATAGAAAAATCAAACATGCGCAAAAACTACAAACCCCACCAATAACTATCAACCAGATCATTAAAGCACCACAAAATTATCCTTCTCGTAAAACGCTATCACCAAACGCTAAATCCATCTTTCAAACACTTATTCAATAGAGCACAAGCAAAATTTAGAAAAAGGAACTCAAAAAAATACAGCAATAACTCATGGAACACTAAACTCGAAAGCTTTAAATACACAACAGGACAACAGCCTATGGGAGGCGCAGCGATTTCTTAAAAACAAACGCTCTATCATTCCTACTCTAAAATTGTGCATCCGCGAATGCGCCGTCAACTGATCCGCAGAAAGCTAACCTTCTTGCTAATACAATTAAAAATAACTTTATCGAAAATCCCCGTAACAATAATAACTTTAATCACGATGAAGATAATATTAATTCTGTTGTAAATAATTTTCTATCTATCCCCCCCACTACTCAAATTGAACCCACTTTATCTGACGAAATCATATCATTTATTAAAAAGACAAATAAAAAAAAAGCGCCAGGTAAAGATGGTATTACCAACAATATGCTTAAAAACTTCCCCTTAAAACTAATTCTTATTCTAACAATCCTTATTAACAAAATTTTAAAATTTCATCACTTCCCAAGTAATTGGAAGGAAGCTATCATTTTCCCCATTAACAAACCCAATAAAAATAAACACCTAGCCGAAAATTATCGTCCAATCTCTCTCTTATCAACTCTAAGTAAACTAACCGAATATATCATACTAACCAGACTAAAAGAATTTATCAATGAGAATAACTTTATTAATCAAAATCAATATGGCTTTACGAATAAACTTTCTACTCTTCACCCACTCCTCAGATTAACAGAAAATATTTCGGAAGGTTTCCAAAAGAAAAAGAGCACGGGAGCTGTCTTTCTGGATATCCAGAAAGCCTTCGACCGTGTTTGGATCAATGGACTCACTTTCAAACTAATTACCTACAAAATTCCCTCTCCTATAACTCACCTAATTCACTCATATCTAATTAACCGTTCTTTCAAGATCAGAGTCAATGAAACCCTCTCTAACTCACATAATATTTCCGCAGGATGCCCACAGGGATCCCTTCTAGGACCGCTGCTATTTAACATCTATATTAACGACATTCCTAATTACTCACTAACCAATATTAACATGTATGCGGATGATACGGCCATTACTGCCACCTACAGAAAATTAGAAACAATAACTTTTGCACTAAATAAACACTTAAAATTACTTGAAACTTTTTATGACAGATGGAAAATAAGCATTAACGTAGAGAAATCATGCGCAGTCATTTTCACTAAAAAACGTACAATTCCACCACCTCTTATCATGTACAACAAACAAATCCCCTGGTCTCAGGAAACCAAATATCTCGGCATTATTTTCGACTCTCACCTAACTTGGAAACAACATATTTTATACGTACGCGATAAGTTCCGAAAAATTATGTTTAAACTTTTCCCCCTAATATCTCGGAACTCACATTTAAGTATAGATAACAAGTGCTTCTCTATACAGCCGTCATGCGTCCCATTATTGCCTACGCTTGTCCAGTTTGGGGATATGCCGCAAATTCTAATATTAATATTCTAAATGTAGTACAAAATTCATACATACGTATGAACAGTTAAAGCAACAAGATATACGAGAAATGACGATATCAATAACGCTCTTAAAATCAATAGTTTTAAATCTTATATTCAAAAATTAGCCTTTAACTTTTTTAACTCTCTTTCAGATACCAATAATATTAATACGACAAATCTAATTCCACATAATGCAAATCATAATACTAAAAGGCCAAGGAGAATTCTTCTGGACTCCTACAACCCGCCTTAAGCTCATTCTCTGGCAATAATTTCTTAATTATTGCACCCAGAAAATTTTTTATAATTTTACATTTTTAATTTTCATTTTTGCTCATATTATTTTCTCTACTCTTCCCCACTGGACAAGCTATTTTCAATATCTATTTCATACCCCTAGTGGGCAGCCAATAAGAGTCTTTATCCTCATCCTTCACTGATAATTCAGAGAGCATTGTCTCAGCTCTCATTCCTGCAGATTTTTAGAGAACTTAATTCTCCGACAAGAAAAATATATAGCTGGCGTGTTCTATGGAGCACCTAGTCCTTTGGCAGGACTCTAATCTCCTTTCATGGGTTTTGGGAGAGACTGAAACGATACTTATTGTTGCCCATTTTAAATAAAAGTACTTGAGGTGGATAAAGTTAAAATTAAGGATTACAGCGAGTTAAAAATATTCCAGATGCGATGATAAAAAATTTTGATAGGAGCTCTTAAAGAAGGGCTCCGAGACAAGGGAGATGAAAAATTTTTAGAGATCTGGAAGTAGGCGGAGTTTCGCCTAGCCAATCAGGGGGCAGCAAGCGTCCGTAGATCAGAGGGCCGGCGAAAAAAGAATAGTTAAATAGAGAAAAGATTTAAAAATGATGAAGCAGACGGGAATTAATCAAAATCTGGGTTGACCAGGATGTCTCTTGGCCTTCTAATAAAAGAGTAGGTGTTATAGGGATCTATTTCAAGGAGAGTTGGGTTTTCATGGTTATCAACTTTTTCAAAGAATTTAATTGCAAGTTTTTTAATGGTTTGTCTTATAGTGGGGATTTTACATGACTTTCTGATGTCTTTGTTTCTAATGTACCAGTGTACATCAAAGATTTGCCTTATAATCGAGTTTTGTGCTGTTTCAATTAAATTTATGTTGGACGTTGCTGCGTGGCCCCAGACTGGGGAGGCGTAGGTGAGGAGGGGTTTTAGGATCAGTGTATAGATAAGCATTTTATTACGTCTACTTAAATTAGACTTTCTGCAAATTAAGGGATAGTTAACGCGTACCGCGGCTTTAAATTTATTTTTAACATATGTTGCGTGTTGACTGAAAGTGAGGTTTTTATCAATAATGACACCAAGATACTTGGTGTGCTGAGACCAGGGGATTCTTTGGTTTTGTAAAATAGTTTCCGGAGGTAGTTTTTTATTTGAAAAGAAAACTGCTTCAGTCTTTATCGTATTTAGGGCGATTTTCCAAACAGAGAACCAGATCTCCAGGTGAGCTAGGTGTTCATTTAGATTATTAATGAGGGTGTTTTTGTCATAGTGTCGTGAGAGTATAGCTGTGTCATCTGCGTACATACATAATTTAGTGTTAGGGCTTTTGGTGATGTCATTTACGTACAGATTAAATAGCACTGGGCCAAGAATTGACCCTTGTGCTACCCCTGCATTTATTGGTTTTTCATGGGAGTAAGTTTGGTTAATCCTGACTGAAAAGGTTCTATTGGTAATATAAGAATTTATTATGAGAATTAAAGGAGGGGGTATCTTGTAGGTAATTAATTTGAACAGTAGACCGGTGTGCCAGACTCGGTCAAAAGCTTTTTGGATGTCAAGGAAAACAGCAGCCGTGTTCTGGTTCCTGTCATTTGCCTCTTTTATAAACTCGACTACTCTGAGGAGTTGGTAGGTTGTGGAGTGACGAGGACGGAACCCGTACTGCTCCGGGATGAGGATGTTCTGTGATTCAAGATAGTCATTAAGTCTGGCTAAAATTATTCTTTCAGCCAGCTTACTGAGAACAGGGAGTAGCGAGATGGGGCGGTTTGACTTTTTCCCGCTTTCAGAATCGGAATCACAACTGCAGTTTTCCAAGAGGTAGGAAAGTATCTTAATTTTAGCATGCTATCGATTATATTAGTGATTTTGAAAATTATTAAGAGAGGTAGGTTTTTGAGCATTTTATTTGTTATTCCTTCTCTGCCCGGAGATTTTTTAATTTTCAGGTTTTTAATAGTATTTTTGATTTCCGAAGGCAGAGGAGGGGGGAGGGGGTCAGTGTTATTATTGTTAGTGATGAAGTACGCATCCAAACAAGAAAAATATCCATAGCCACGCCTCCAGATCACCTCCAACCAATCACAAGCCAACAAGCCTCCCCGCAGAATGAAAATCTCCAAACAAGCCGCTCCAACATCTAAGACTGTCACGATATGGGATTGAGGACTGTTTTTCAGTCCAGACGCCCACAGATAAACCGTAATCACCGTAAAAAAAAAAAAAAAAAAACCGCATTTTGGCAAATGTTGTATGGTTCATTTGAAGATCCCGATTTGGGATTGCTATGATCATGAGTTTTGGTTCCAGGTTTGTGGTAAGATATTGCTACAGACTTTTGTTTACACACTGCCTTGTTTTTCAAGTGAATAAGAATTTTAAATATTAGTTTTTTTTATTCGACATCGCTTCCAAGTAGATAATAAAGAAATTTTAAGTGTGCAAATATTATCTGTTTGCTTGAATTTTTATAGGAGAATATATGCTCTTTAAAGAATTATGTATATTACTTTCAAATGTGGGGCATGACTTTTATTACCATGCAAAATTGAAGGGGGAAAAAAGGATTCTTTCAAATTTATTATAAAAAAAGAAAATTCTTTATCTGTTACCAATGTAACAATTTCAATTGTTCCTGCACACAACAGGTTTTCGAAACATGAATTTTTAAAAAAGCTTCCCATCTACAGTTGTAGTTGAAAAGGGCTTCGTATTGGAACGCTACATTATATAAAAACAGTAACTATGTTTCATAATTTAATTTGTTCTATTTGTACAGGAGGATTATAATTAAAGTTAAGGTTTCAAAATGCTCTAACTTTAAAATTTCCGGTCTCTCTCGGAATTACTTTATATTTTACCAGAACATTACTGAGATAATGGAATTTTCCTTTGTTGAGAACAAAGTACCGATCATCATTATTACCATAATAGTTTCAGAACACAAATAGTTTTAATAGCCCAGTATTTCTCAACCTGTGGTACTCATTAATTGCTGATGCTACACGAAAAATAATCAATAATGGCAGACATAAAAAAATTATTACAGAAGCGATTTTTCTATAACTCTTAAAAATATTTTAATTCATAATGTTATTCAGTACAGTTGTAAATATGAACAATCCATGATCGAAAATCCAGTTTTCTATATAGTTTTTTTTTGGAGGGGGAGTGCACTTTTATATTTAGCTGTTAGCCATCAATAACTTGAGATGTCGCCGCCACTATTGTGATGACACGGCATTTTCCTTCAATTCGTACGGCTTGTGGGATTGGTCAAAGGAAGTGACCGGGTGCACGTCGTCTAATTGTTAAATGCACTTACTAAGTTCGAAGAAAAAAACATTTAAACTGTGTGGGTTTCTTTACTTTCAAATGATACTTTATGTAATAAGCACATTAGTGTTGAAAAAATCTTTTATTTCCTCACGCTTTTGTTTGATGATATTTATTTCATATTTTTAATTTACATTGATTCAAATACAAAAAGCTTGTGAAATTTAGAAGTCTTTAAATTTTTGAATATGATTTTTGCTGTATACTAATTTACGTGCATTTCATAGATTTTTGCCACTGTGGACAAATGCTTAATAAAATTTGGTGTTTCACAAACACAGAAGATAATGATTTGTTATCGTCTAGCGACATCTGGCGGAGATTCGAGATCACTGCAGCACATTTTGAGCAGTCTTCATTGATATTAGTTACCATGAAGGTGGAAATTAGAACATTTATTGAAAGTCAAAGGATTATAATGGTAAATGTTATGTAATCAATGGCGCCCACAAGGGGGAGGGTGTCTCGGGTCCACAACCCCCAAAGCCCTTGATTTTTTTGATCGATGTAAACAGAACATAAAATTTAATTAACTATTTCTTTTTAATAATTAATTTTGTTGATTGTTTTATCAATAATCAATTTTTTACTGTTTTTTCCCGATAATCACCCTGATCAAAAGAATATGTTGGACGTCGTATGAGTCACACACACAGGAGTGTCACGAACCCTAGTGCCGCTGAAAACCCACTGTGTGGAGGAAGTTACGTTAAATCTGTCATTCAGAGTCTTCGACGTGGTGCTGAAGTTTTGAGAAACGGGGCTGCTCAGGTGTAGTCCTCGTTACTTCCCCATAGATCAAAATTTCGAGGTTCTCACCAATAGCCCTCGTGCAGCTCTTACAGTGCGACGTTATTATATTTTAACTCAACTCTACAGTCCTGTAATTGCATAAACCTGAAAGTCCCAAAACTTGGGTGTGCGAAAATCTATGAAAAATGTTACTTGTTCTTATCATACTGTGCCCTAATCAGTGGAATTCCAATTAAAAGGAAAAGTCTGCTCATTTTCAACGCTTTCCTACAAAAATGTGTTGCTTATTCATTCATAGCAGTCGAAACGCTGCGGCCACTTATTTTGATGATTTCTTATGCATCAAAACTGGAAAGAACCGTAGAAGTCAACTACAGCGTCACTTATGGACAAGTTCTACTTTGTAAGCAAAATTGACCTGAAACTGAATGACTTCCAACCTGAGGCGGATTAAGCGGCTGGCGGCCGCCAGGGGCCCCGAGCACCAGCAGGGGCCCTAAGCTGATAAGACTTCAGTTATAAGTTCAACGTGCAACAAAAAAAAATCTTGTACTGATATTGCAAACACAATGATTACCCACACTTGAACGCGTATAACAATTAGTGTTGCCCTCATATATTGCATGTAATTGCGGTTAAAATCCGTTTTTTTTTTAAATGTTTTCCTGAACTTTGGTCTTTAATATATGTTTTCAGTTCCAAGTTTTTAAAAATTTGATCCCAGACTTCTTATATTACAATAATGATCCCAGATCTCAGACTATAAACAACTACCAATGTTTAGTTCTTTTGAAAGAATTTAGTATTTGAAGGTTCCTGATTTATTGTTATCTGGATTTTTGTGTTTATATTTTGAGAATGTGGGGAAAGAGATCGAAGCAGTGTCGGATTAAACGACATGGAGGCCCCTAGGCAGTCGAGTTCTCGGGGCCCTGTAGCCTGTTTTTGGAGCAATAACAAAAAACAGAACATGCTTTTGTGGGCCCCTAAAAAGCACGGGGCCCATAGGCAACTGCCTACTCCGCCTAACGAGTAATCCGGCACTGGATCGAAGTATTTTGTAAATTTAGTATCAGTTTTATTTCAATCAGCATGACAGAAAAAGCGAAATATTTAAGTGAGATTGAAATTTCTCTAAATTGATGAATGAATCAAATAGTGAAATAGATGAAAGTTATTTTTTGGAAAAAACTGTAGAGGATCTTTGGCTATTAAAATAATTGATCACAGGGATATTTGCATACTTTCATAAGGTCTGAATTTTGCTGGCAATTTTTACCATAGGTCAACTTAAATTTGATTAACTTCTAAAGTTAAAATTTCAGGTAATGTGCATCTAGTTCTTTATTTTTTTGGTTTCAAGGATCATTTTTACACTATTTGCTTTCATATGTTTGATTTTTGAGAAAAACTTGTGTGTTTCTAGTTTGATAATGTTTTCCTTTTAGAATTTCTACATTTTAAGTTTTTGTAATATAGAGAAAGGGAACTATGTACAGGGCAACCCATGTTGGTGGTGTGGCGGATGCTGTGCGCAGGGGCCCCAGAATGATCAAAAACTAAAATGTACTCTTGCATATGAAAACTTGACAATATTTCTATCGTAAGAAATGTGGATTTTGTCGTAAACATTACTATTGTAGATCTCTGAAATTCAACAATCTGCAAACTAATTCTTGAAATCATGCAGACTTTAACGGTTCGCACTACCACAGATGAAGCATATAAGAAAGGATTTTAAATTCTGAGAAACATTCCTAAACAACATTTCTTCTTATCAGGGGCGTAGCTATCACCGTATCAATGATACGGGCTCCCCTAGAGGCCCTGGACATGTGTAAGCAAAAAGTCGTAAAATGTTATCAATGATCATATTATGAGTTCCTTTTTATGTTTACAAAATAGTATGTCACTGGCATAAAACGATATAAGTTTTCCGTGTGAATTCTGAATCTCAGGAAACGCAATAAGAAAAGTTTAAAAGTTGGTAAAATTACTCAAAATAATGAGAAGACAAGGAGTGGTGTGATCTTTGAAATGTAGGAAAAACTTCTCATTCAAAGAGGATCGACAGAAAGATCGTTTGAAGTGAAATACAGATAACACTTATTAGGATGGAAAAAATCCATTCAGAATGTTATTTGCCTGTAAATGACAATAACCCCTTCGTCTATTGATTGATTGACTGTAATAAACGTCGTACTAAGGAGCTACAGGAAGGCTTGGCCCTTAGTCGGAATTTTTTTCATAGATGGTCCAGTGAAAGAGAGTATTATATTATATTTATCCCGGTTCTCTTTTATTTCTGTAACAACCAAGAGACTGAATGTGCATTCATGGTGAGCAAGGGCTGAATAACTGCTTCCCGTTCCGAGAAAAGATAGGACCATAAGCGCTGGAAGTCTTCTGTCACCCTCCAAGTCTATAATTATTTTTTTAAGGAGTATCAATGAGTTCTCAAAGTTGGTTCTCTTGGGGAAGGGGGAGGGGGCGCGTTAAAAAAGAATTTCGGCACATTGGACAAAAGCACGATCGGGAAAAGCACGACAGGCTTAAGGACGAATGAAAAGAATGGGACAGAATGACCCTGAGAAAAAGACCCCTTTTCGAAGTAAACTGAGGAAATTTTGCGTCAATTTGACTTCCGAACTAATTTCTTTTAGCTTCCTGCGCTTATACAGACAAATCGGAGAACCGTGTTTAAACAACAAAAAAAGGTAACTATATTTTCTCATTTTCAAATTCTCTTTTAGATTTTTAAGATTTAATGCGCAGGTATTTTAATCAGTGCGTAAGATAAAGTGAAAAAAATATTTTGTCGCATTTGTGTCATTACTATTTTATTTATTTATTTATTTTTCGATTTACGTACATCAGGGCCGCCGCGTGGGTATTAGGCGCCCTTGTTCAAGTTGAAATTCGGCGCCCCTTTATGGGGTTATGTTACACTCTTATAAAGTGCTACCAATAAAATGTGAAATACTTATTTATATTATTCGAAATTTGACATTCGAACTGAAAAGCTTTAAAATTATAATATTAAAACACGTTTACCTTATTGCTTTTTTTATTATTATTTCATAAATTTTAAAAACAAAACAAAGCAAAAATGATATAAAATTTTTAAAGTAAAATATAAAAATTAGAAAATATATTCAAATATTGATTTTCCTAGCTTTAGCAGCTACAAATGCTCGTATCAATTCCTTTATGTTTAATTTATCCAAAATTTCGCTCTCTATGGATATAATTGACAAGTCCGATAATCTCTCCTGCGCCACAGTAGATCGCATGTAGTTTTTTTTATAATTTTAAGTTTTGAAAAACTTCATTCTCCAGTAGCCACCGAAACTGGCAGGGTTAAAGAAATCCGTAAAGCTATTGCAATATTTGAAAATGTATCGATAAGATTGTTTTCATAAATATAATTTAAAACATCACAAAGATTTTATTTCTTCGAAAAAGTTTAATCCATCAATGTCCTTCTCATTAACATTTTTAGTATCCGAAAATTTTTGTTCTAATTCTTTGCAATGTTTTAAAACTTCATTGTCACTCCAATTTTTTAAATTTAATCCATCAATGTCCTTTTAATTAACATTTTTAGTATCCGTTAATTTTTTTGAGAACATGTTTCTAAAAAAAATATTTATTGCACTAAGTAAAAAAAAATTTAATTTTCATTTCATTTACAAAATGCATCATATGATTTTCTCTCAATATATTATTTGAAAGTCGAAAGCCCATTTATGTCATTTGCTACTAAATAAAGATTCAGGTAAAGAGGCTAATTTAACTAAAAATTTAGAAAAAATATTTTTTTCAGAAAATTTATTTTTTAGAATTTAGTGTGAAATTTTTTCTTCTTTCTGCTGATTCAAAATATTCAAGTAAATTAAACCACTATTAATACAAATTACTAAAAAGCATTTGTTATAAGCAATTGAAATATGGAAAACACACACACACATCTCAGGTTCATAATAATTATAAACATTTAATGAAAAAGCTATAAATATTAGTATTTTTTTTTTTTTTTGGTTATTTGGAAATTGAAATTATATATCAGAAATAGTTAAATCAAATTCTGCCCAATTAGGGGAAAGATTTATCTGGGTTTTATAGAGATAAATAAAAAGTTATTTTTTGCATTATTTTGTTAATTTGAAAGATAAAAGTTTTTCTTAATTTGTTTCTTTTTATGAAAAAAAAATAGACTGGACGTTTATAACCGAGGTGGTTTAAGATAAAACCTAACTAAATTTATGCTAAGTATTAAAAATTTGTAACTAAAGCGACATAAAAGCATTGTTTTTACCCTCTTTTTCTGTGTAACAGGTACTAAATTTTAACTTTTATCTAATAAATGTTTAAAATTAACATGTATTTTTTAGATAGAAAAGTAAATGTGTTCTTAAAATAGCAGCGAGCTACCACAGTGTACCAACTGTCCAAAACACATTTGAAGTTCATGAATTTGCAAAAATTCAATATTAAGTATGCAAGGGCCCAGATCGAAAAACATGACAAGTTTGAGATCCTCTGTTCTAAGCTATGGTGCTGACGCGTAGTGTTTTTTAAAACTCATTGCAAATACCTCCGCCCATCCGGTATAGTGGTCAGTGAATCTGACTGCGGTGCCGTAGGGACTGGGTTCGAATCCCTGAGAAGGCATGGATGTTTGTGTTGTAATCTTTTCTCTTCTGTCTGTGTTGTATGACCCCGTGTTATACGTTGCGTGGTGCACGGGGTTTATAAATGACAAAAAAAAAAAAAAAATACTCATACTAATTTTAATCTACAGAAAATATATATTGTTACAGGTACTCCAGCTACTCTCTTTTATAAACTTGCAAATTTTCTGCCTGTAAATCAATGTTTTCATAGAAATTTTTAATAATTACAAAACATACTGTGAATATTTTAAAATTTTTTTCTTCTGATTGCAGTTCATTAAAATTCCCTTCAGTTTGATTGTTACGATAAATTTAAATTTTTAAATCTTTGTATGATACAAGACATACACAGTGTTATATTCAGAATATGATGAAATGTGCAAATATAAATCACATCACAAACGTTGTACAAAAAGATAAATGAAATTTTCAACAAAGAATAATTCTACAGAATTAAGGCAAAAAATTTCACATTAACCAGCCTTTCTATCATTTACACTTGTTGTAAACATTAATTTACAATCAACTTTTGTTTCCTTATTTATTATGAAAGCAAATATTTTTGTTTCTGAAAGCTAGTTTTTCTGTACTATCATTTGAATCAAGAATATTTTACTGCATTTATTTTTATTATTTTTAATAAAGAAGAATTCAGAGAATTTATAAAGTAAAGTTAATTCTAGACCGGGGATCGGCATACTTTCAAGAAAGAACCAGTTGTTAGTGAAACAAGGTATCGAAAGTATCAGGCACCTACTTGATATGAGCTTCGGGGGAAAAGGTCCACCATCCAGCAACAGTCGCGTTAAGACTGTCATGCTCCAATTCATATTTTTTATATTATTTAAATAAAGTTTTACACACAGGCATTAACATTTTGCATTCCTTCAAAAATGAAAAAAATATTGTAGATATTATTTATTTATTTATATTTTCTATAGCTCAATGCAAGTGCGATCAGTGTTAAAATATCAATGCTAGGAATTAAACTTTGAAGTTTCGTGAAAAAAACTTCAATACCAGTTCTACCTTAAGTACTATTTTTTGGAATTTCATGTTTACACTAATAATTAAACTTTATAAAACTGTTCTCCCATAGAAAAGTGTGTTTTTGGAAGATGTATTCAAGCAAAGAAAACAAGTATTGATGCATATTAATCAACATAAAAGTACTGTAAAAGTCCATTGAAATATATATATCAATATAGACGAAAATCTTAAAATTAGCTGATGTAACACGGAAAATTTACAAAATAAAAAATATTTTTAATTAGATTTCATTGGGCTGGACATTATTTTCGCTGCCTCCTTTGTAAAGGAAAGCAAATAATAAAGGTATGTTTTGATTTTATTTTAAAATGATAAAAATGTTTGTACATTTTTTAAGTCTCAAGGGAAAATACAAAACAAATCAAAAGTAAATTCATAATTACCGTTTGCAGTTTTAAGGAATGAAGTAAAATTGAAGAAATTACTGATTTAAAATTGCGTCAACTCTCTCTCTCTCTTTGAAAAAAAAAGTGATTTCCTGAAGGCAGTGGCGTAGATAGATACTTAAAGGCCCTGGTGCAAAAAAAAAAAAAAAAATGAGGTTTCTATCTTGGTTGAATTCTATCAAGTATATATAAAAATATGGCAGTATTTTAAATATATACAAAGCTACAGTTTTTACTAGCTGCCTTCTCTTTCTTGACGTTGTTTGCGCTTAAACACACCCCACTTGGTTTCTTTCTTTTTTTTTTAAATCTAAATTTTAGTTTCATAATTTATATATAGGATTTGTATGTTCTCGAGTATTTACTGTCGTTAAAAGGAAGCAGAAACGATATGCTACGCTATAAAACGTCGTTGAAGAATCCCTACCTATTAATTTATTCGGGAGGATTGAACTAATATGCAACAGAGGGCTTAGAGCTACAAAATTGTCCACCGAGATAGACAGGAAATGATACAAAAATATGCATGAACAAGGAAATTTAATACAATGTTGTTATAATTATTCACACACACACAAAAAAAAACCATATCTGCAAAAGAGCAGAGGAGGGGTACAAAATTACATCATAGGAGAAGATTGCGAAATATTGAAACAGGAAACTAGCTTATTATGAATCATATTGTTATTAAAAATAGAATGTAACTAGGAAGGAATTGCTTCTTGTGTATGTTTTTTATTGTTATTAAAAATAGAATGTAACTAGGAAGGAATTGCTTCTTGTGTATGTTTTTTAAGATGTAATAATAAGTATGGAAAGATTTTTCATGGAACTTAAAGTTTATTTTCAAATAACAGTCTATAAAAAAAAAATGAAAATATTGAAAATAACAAGAACTTTTCAATAAGTAAAGTTCGCAACACTGAAAAAACAATGAAAAGAATTTAGGTGAAATCCCCACAAATTCGAAATTACTTTCAACTGAATTGCGACGATTACAGTTATATTGCAACTTTTTATATTTATATCTTAAATTTAGAAGAAATCGCAAATTTGGCTGCCCTTGTGTATAGATATCCTGCTTAGAATCTAAAGGAATTCATGATACCAAAAAGAGTGTTGTAGATAGCGATAAAGCGGTGCTTTTCAAACTTTCAATATTTGCGACCTAATTTTCAGTCATAATTTTCATCGCGCCCCACTTCTTACAATAACAATGTACTGAATGCAATTATAATGTACTTTGATGATAAAACTACGATGCAATACGACTTTAATTATAAACGCACTAATTAGATAAATATTAAGAGATGAAAATAAATTTTGTATATGACAAGCCCAAGAGAGTCACTAGTAATTACTGCACTTGTTTTTAATTGAATATTGATAAATTAACTATCAAATACTTTACGCATAACTGATACATTTATAAGTAGTGCGTATTATATCAGTTTGAATGTGTATTTATTTTTTATTATATAAGAATGTATTTTACTTTGTAATTATTTTAAATTGTAAAGTATGTAATCAAATTGATAATTATTTTAAATCTTTTGTTTTCGATTTTTCCCGATACGTTCGCGTCCCCAAGTAGGGTTATCACGCGGAGGAGGGGGCGCCCAACAGTTTGAGAAACGCTGCGATATAAAGATTTTATTTGGAGTTTTGAGAACAATTTAGAAACAGTATACAAGAAGCAAAATATGACTTGAAGAAGAAAAAGCAAGCGATTTACATAAATTTAAAAATTTATATATATTATCATTGCAAACAAAACAACGACGTTAAGCCACAACATCTTCTCAGCATATAATGAATAAAAATTTATGTCGATACAAGTCATTCGCAATTTCTATTGTGTTACATGTTACAAATTCTTAGATTTTTGAACACGTTCCGTGTAATAGCGCAAACTCCACACGGAACGTGTTTTTATTGTAGGTATCGGAAATCAAATTTTGTTTTACACAAACGAAAACAAAATTAAATTAAATTAAAATATAAAATTCAAAAAAATAAAATCTTATTTTATTGCTAAGAAAATATAAAACATGCAAAATTGCAAGTTTTTTATCAACAACTTTTATGTAAGTAACATTAAATTAAAAAAAACTATAAGTACTATAAATTTTGGCGCCCCCTGCCCCAGGCGCCCTTGTGCGGTGAACAATTTTGCCACCCCCACGCGGCGGCCCTGACGTACATAAATATAAATAACTGCCATCAGTTTCTTAGAATATTTTTATGATTATTAACATATTTAAATGTGTTTTCGTAGCTTGAATCTTAAAACATTTTCGATTGGCATTGTTATTCAAATGAAAAAATATTATTTGCCTTTCTTTTAAAATAATTTCTTGAGTCAGTTATAAAAAGCGATAATAGTTCATTTAAAATACAAAACATTAACGAGATTTTGAGTACATTCATTAATTATTTACCATACTTAAAAGAATCCTAACAATAACTCGAAATTGAAATAAAACGTTATTATATTTATTGTGTTGATTTTTTGTTTGTAATCCTAACGTATTACCATAATTTTGTTTAGTAATATATGAGCCAATCTATAATTTCTAAATATTTCATTAAAATTGCTTCAAACTGTTAAAAGAATTTTCAAAGAAAGAAAGTATATTAAGTTTACTTAAAAATACACTTTTCTTTCTTTTTATTTAACGTGAAATAAACACATAATTTTTCTAATATACTTTAAAACTGCTAAGAAACCATTATTTTGTAAGATTAAATTTGAAAAGCACAAATTCTTTTTGTCTTTTTTGTATTTATTGCCATTTTAAGAGTGATTTGCTCGCGATTCTTTTTTGATTAAGATCTTTTGTCCAGACAACTTGAAAGGATATTCAGTGCAATCTAATAATTAAATATGTGTATAACTAATTATAAAAATACATAAAAATCGTATAATTACTTTGAAATATTGTATAACATTCTGCATGCTTCTAATAAAGTTAATCAAAATTCATTTATAACTATATTTAAAATCTTTAAAAAAGGCAACAATGCCAATACTATAGCAAAAATTTCTTATAAAAAGCATGTTTATTTTTATAGAACACTAATAAATGTTGAAAAATATAGGTACTATTTTTTAATTGCTCCTAGTTTAAAACTATTTAAAGTGGTAGCAAAATGTATTACAGAAATAAAAATATGATAAACACAATTTATAAAGTAGATAAGAAGAAAGAGAGAGTGATTTCAAACAAAATAGAAATTTGAAAAGTTATTCAATATGTAGTAAGATTGTTTAATTTTGAAAAATGGAACTTTGAATGTAATTAAGATATAAATTTAGTTGAAAAATTGTAGATTTCTTTTGTGATATATTGTGGCGTTTGTCAAACAGTTTTGAGTTATCTTAGAAATTTCAAATTACTTTGGAAATGTTTTATTGTTCTGTTTAGTCACAAAGTATTAAGATTATTGAAAAAACAAACAAGTATAGTAATAATACTAAAGTAGAATGTGTAAAAAACATTTGTATTCAGTTAATGTTTTATTAACTTATATTTAGAAACTTTAAAAGGAAACTTTACAAATCAAGAGTATTATAATTGTTTTTCCAGTTTTTAAAAGAAAACCTTTTAGAATTTTTGAATGCTTACTTTTGGTTGAGACATTTTAATAATATTGATTATAAGTAATCCGGAAGCTAAGCTACGTTTTGTTCTAGAAATTAAACTATGATTTCTGTAAAGAATAAAAGAATTAAACAAAATATGTGTGTATTAAATCGGAAATTTCATACTTATATCACACAGAAAATTTGAAAAAGGATAAAATGTAATTTTCTGAGAGTTTAGGGAAAAAAATTTTAATGCTCTTTAGAAATTTTAGCTAAATTTGGACAGGATATTAAAAATTGCAGAGGGCAATCATTTGATAGTGCGTCTAATATGTCCGGGCGGTACTCAGATCCACAGGCACTTATTAAAGAACACAGTCCAAGCGCAGTTTATATTCCTTGTGGCAGTCGTTCTTTAAATTTAGTAGGAAATTTAGCAGCAGAAAGTTGTAGCGATGCAATTAAATGTGTTTTATGCTTGTACACACAGAAATTATTCTATTTTTTCTGTGTTAACCCATCGCTGGCGAATTTTAAATAAAAACCTGGAAAGGAGTAAACATGCAATATCTGCGAAAAAAGTTTCAGATACACGATAGTCAGCAAGAGCAGATGCCGTACGAGCTATAAGACACACATAAAAGAGGCCCTGGCTGAAATATGTGATACAAATGAGGAGAAGATCACAATACTGGAGGCAACTTCTCTTTTGAAACATGGTAGAATGGTCATTGGGGCACATGATCTCTGATGAGGTCTTCATCCCCTACCTTGAATTTGAGGGAGCATTAAAAATTACACTTGCCATGTTTAGTGAAAGGTGAGAAAAAGTATGAAAAGTTAAAAATTTAAAATTAAAATTAAGAAAGTACATTAGATTGCGACCTGAAATAATAATAATATAAAGAAAAATTGCTGGAGCTATTTTTGTTTGCGTTGGGGTGTTTGGTAAACGAGTGGAATACTGAGTCGACCGCGGCTAACTCCGTTGCCGGAGGCTAGCGTACGGCCTTAATCATTGGGTACTTTTGAAGCACATGGGAAAGTATGAAACTTCCCTTATGACCGTGATTTGGGATACCATACTCCAGAGGATGAGTGCTACTAGCAAAGCATTACAATCAGTTGGGTGTGAGCTATTAAAAGGATCTAATCTGCTGAAATCTTTAGAAAATTATATACAAAATTTCAGGAATGAATTTGGAAAAGTAGAACAAGAAGCAACTGCTTTACAGGGCTCTCATTTGAAAAGGAAGTTGGACAAGCTTGCAGGCAGCGAAAGAGAAAAATTATTTTCGGTGAAACTAAAGGTCATGAATTTGAAAATAGGGAAAATTTCTTGTTCAACTCATTCTATGTCATATGCGATAGGACAAGTGCAGAACTATCCAGAAGAGTTGGAATATATGAAACTGTTATAGAACACTTTCTTGTATTTTTGACGAGAGGTTTTCTGAAATTAAGAAGAAAGCTGTACAAAAATTAAAGGATATTTACAAAGACGATATTGAATCGCTTAATTTTGACGATGAATTGGATCAATTTTTGTTATTTTTTAAAATAAAACAAAGATACTATGAAAACTCCATTAGAAATTTATCGAGTTGCAAAAGAAATGGTCTCGACTTTCCCTAATGTCGAGACACTTTAAAAAATATTTTTAACTATGCCGATATCAAATACATCAAGTGAGAGATCTTTTTCGGTTTTTAAGCGCGTTAAAAATTATTTAAGAAGTAGTATGGGAGAAGACAAACTGAACAGCATGACCATTTTATACATAAAACAAGTTGTTTTGGACCAAATAGATACTGCAAAAATAATCGATGAATTTGCCCAAGAAAAATCAAGACGTAAAGTTATATAGCAAAATTTTAAGCTTTTATAAGTAAGGTTTTTTTTAATTCTTTAAAATAAAGTTAAAAGTTTTTTTGTGAGCCGTTATTATTATTATTATTTTTTTTAGCTATACATTTTATTTTGAGAATTTAAGGTCAGCAAATTTTTTCGACTCTTCAGCCCAGGGGGCCCAAACCTTTTACCGCCAGGGGCCTCCAACTAGCTTAATCCGCCTCTGCTTCCAACCCTACTTTGGTTGCGGTAGCCAAGTGGTCAAAGTATCGGACTCGAGGCTGGGGTGTCCAGAGTTCGAGCCCAGTACCACTGAAGACCCGCCGTGTAGGGAGTGATGCACGTTAAATCTGTCGAGAACTCAAACGTCCTCTCGTGGGTGTGGTAGTTAGGAGAGGGGGTGCCAAGTCTGGTATCGTCCTCCTCACTTGACCATGGTTCAAAATTACGCGGTCTGCCACCAAAAGTCCTCGAGTCCGACACACACAGTCCGACGTTACTTTTCTCTCTCTCTCTCTCTCCATCCCTACTTCCGGTGTTTTCCGGTGCTTCCGGATTTTCAAACTTCTAGTGCAAGTTTTTGAAACTTTATTGAACTATATGGATAGAAGGTGATCTGTAGATTTCAGATTCAGGATTTTATATTATTTATTTCAGTATCTTTTCGGATGTACTTTTTAAAATTTTTTAGCTCGAAGTAATGGTGATTTTGCTTAAACCTGGAAAAGAAAAGGGTACTAACGATTGCAGCGCCTCCACATATAAGCTTTTCAGTGGCACTTGTCAATTGTAGTGCCGTGGGTAGCCTACTGGTTAGAGCGTCGGACTCCAAACCGGAAGGTCTGGGTCCGATGCCACGAAATGCCCTCCGAGTACACACGAAGTACGTGCTCGTTAAATCAATGGGCCTGATCGGTGTCACCATCTATCGTGTTGTACCGAGCAAAATCATACTATCACCGCCATGGGACTCAAAGCTTAGGGTAACGCCAGGCATAGATGTAGCCCGTTGCACCGTTGCCATGCCAGGGCTTCGATCTGACTACGTCAGACAGGTGGCATAAGTAACAACAACAACTTGTCAATGAAACTTTTTGAACTAAACCGGGTACCTCGGGAATGAAAAACTTATGCCCTACAACGTGCTTTTGCTGTAAGATTACTTTTTGGTTAACCATAACTAGTGCCGGTTTGAGCTCATTTCGGGCCCTGGTTGTAGAGGATATACTAGCTCCCTTGGCAATGTTGAATCCAAGAAAGGGCTCTTGGATCCGGTTAATTCCAGTTTTCCTGGACTCTTCCGGGTCCCTGGGCGCCCAGTGGATAAACCTGCCCTGAACATAAACTTTACTTTTTATTAATTTTTGAGGGAGGTCTAATTTATAAGACACGTGTTAGCTAAACACTAGTTACTTGAGCCTAACTCTAAATTATATCGTTTGAATATAGTACAAAATAATATTTTGGAAAGATGTTTAATTTTGAATCAAAGTAAGAACTGTCCAAAAAATTCTAAAAAATAACACATATAAGTAACTAAAAAAAATCTGCATTATTTATTTGTTAACAGTAATTCGCACTATACTTCAAAAAAAAAAAAGAAACGAGTCTTACGGTAGTCGTATATGATGTGTAACATCTGACTTGTTATCATGGTAAATACGCAATAGTGACTTTAATCCTGAAAGAAATGAATCAGTTATGACTGGAAATAATTTTCTATCGAATAATTATATCTATAATGAAAATTTTATTTAATTAATACAAGGAGTAATGCAGTTTTTTATCAAAAATATTTATCATTGTTCAATTTTGGGAAGAGCAGAGACAATAGATTTATGAAAACTAAAGTATGACACATACACTTGTGATTTCAAAGTATTTAAAAATCGTTGAAAAACGGCGTCAATAACAGTACCACTGTTAGTTGTCCAAACATTTCGATTAGTGTTCATTTCGAGCTTGAGTTCATCTTTCAGAAAAGCTCTGACGTGATAAAGATTATATATACATTATTTAAACCGTGACCCATGAAAGTTTTTAGTTTTCATACAGACCCTATAGTATTTAATCTATAAGTGAGAGTGTTTAAAGTTAATCAACGAAACATTGAAACCCTTGCTGAAGCTCGAAGCTGTGAAGCTGATTTTCCGTGAAGCTAAGGTTAAGTTGAATGGATCCATGAAACTGTAACTGAAGCAGAGCAATCATGACGAGACGAAAGCAGCAGCGTCCCATACAACTTGCAAAAACCTGAAGAGAGTGCATCTTCTCTGCAAAATGCTGACAGACACGCGAACTTTCCCCTTCGCAACACCGTAATGAACGGACAAGAAGGCAACTGCTCCATGGAGCAGGCGAACGGAGATGACATCTCCGACCCCAGCGATCCACCGGTGGGTACTACTTCCCTGGCTCCAAACGTGCACTGCGCACGTATTCGAACCCTACAAAAGTCAATAAGACAAGCTGAATCCAATGTACGCTTTCAACAAGAGCTGATCGACGTAGAAACTTTCGATTAACGTGACACTGATGCAGCACAGTTGCAGTCCTACATCCAAGCCAAAGGGGCGGCGGAGCTCGACTACAACATGAAGAAGGGTGAGTTAAAGCTTTACTTTCCTTGCCCAGTAAAAAACTGCAGCCATAACACGACAAACGGTTTAAATGCTACCCGTTCTTTGCAAAAAAGAGCAGCGGAGTCCTGCATCCTCCCTGCCACTTTAAATCCCCAACTTAGGGAGACTACCTCCAAAAAACCCAAACCAAATGAAACCGAAAATAAAAATCAAACGGCTAAAGAGTTGCCTGAAAACACCATAGCTTTAAATAACCCTCTCAGTGCTCCAAATATCGAAGAAAATAAAATGGAAGTCGTCGACTCAGACCCCAACCTAGCCCCCGGCGAAAATCGACCCAAACGCAAAGTTAAACTTATTATGCTCCGTTATAAAACAAATTACAACCTGGTTCTTAAAAAATTAAATGAAAAATACCCAAACTCCATCAACAAGCTAATAGGAGAATACATAAGAATTACCCCAATCTCTGAGGATCAGCACAGAGAAATCACCGCCACCCTCCAAATGAATGGAGAGGAATCTTACGCAATACCTCCCCCTAGCGAAATACCGTACAAAGTAGTCCTTAAGGGACTACCAGCGTCCACCGATATCGATGAAATAAAAAATGATCTAGCTAACCAAGGAGTCGCGGTTAGTAAAGTTGCGCAACTAACGCAACGAAAATCAAAATCCCCCCTTACCCATGTTTCTAGTGGAAGTTAGGAAAAACGTCCCAGACAGTCGGGACATTTTAGACGTTAGCAACTGCTGCTATATGTCCATCACTTGGGATTCGTTCCACCGCAGACCGGGAGCAACGCAGTGTTACAACTGCAATTACTTCTACCACAGTTCGCAATACTGCGATATCAAAACTAGGTGTCTGAAGTGCGCTCAGGAACATCGGACAAGCGACTGTCCAATCAAAGAAAGAATAGAAAACCAAAGGCCACATGGCCAACTCAAAACAATGCCCTAAATACCCCAAAACAAACCCAAAGAAAGGAGATCCCATCCAAAATAACACCACCCAGAACAAACCTAACGCTAACCAAACCCAAAATACCCCAAAGCCAGTAACCACAAATAACTCCTACGCAAATGTAGCTAAAATAGGCCACCAGAGGTCAGCCCGTAAAACCGAATCTGAGCAGACGACTAAACGTTCTGAGCCCGATTCCACCACAAAAACCCCAAATCCTTCCTCATGCTCTGAAATCATTCTCGCAATCCGTGAATTTAAAAACTTTTTCTCAAATCACCCCGAACTCCTCTCATTAGGGAAAGCTTTCAGAAACGCCACTTCAGAAGAAGAAAAAGTCGACATTTTTTAGGAGGCAGTGGCCTCTACCTCTAACCTACCAACATAGACGCCCCTCCCACCTCCGAGAGGCTGCAACCCGATTGGCCGACGCCGCTTCTAGCAAAGTATTTCAAAACCCCAGCTTTTTCAGGCAACTCGCACCTACTCCGACTAGACGGGTCATCCCACTAGCCGCTCTCATTAAAAATGATTAACCCCGCACCCAAGCGCACTCGGCCCCCTCCCCCCGATGCGCTTAGTGCAGGAATAAACTTAATACTCTCAATGCTACCTTCAATTAACCCCAAGCATCTGTCTTTTGACACTGCTTGTGATTTTTGGCTTTATTATTCGTGTTTTTATTCGCATACTGCCTTTCCCATTGGAATCATCTTTTTCATTATTCTAAATTATTGGCTTAGCCACTAATTTAACCAACCACTCATCATCATCACCTTGACCTCTACCCTGTCGACCCGGACCGAAATTGGACTACCCAACCAGACCATGGATATTCACACCGAGCAATCTACTCCCACCCCTGAGAATGTGGAATTCCACAAAATTTTCGAAACAACCATGAATAGCCTTGTAACTACTCTAAACAGCAGCAGGACATCCGAGGAAGTAGCCTCAGTCATCAGAGGTACTGAAGAAATGGATGCTAAGTTGAGGGAATTCCCCTTCAGCCTCCAAGAAGTCCAATCCTCCAACCTACGCCAGCTAGGTGACGTCCTCGACGAGGCTAAATTTAAATTTACACACACCCGCAAACTGGAGATCGCGGAACAGCAAAAGATCCTACAAAACCAAATTGATGCATGGGGAGTTCTCACCAAACCCCTAGAGGCACCCTTCCAGGTCATTATCTCTAAAAAGAAGGGAAGGAAAAATTCCGACGAGGACAACTCCGACTCCAAAAAGGCCAAGACCGACGACATAATCCCCACCCAAAATAAATTCGCTGAACTTACAGTCAGTAATAACATGGATATCACCGATCCAATAGAAGGAACCTCCACCGACGCTGTGCATCCCGGACCCACCGCACCTCAGAAAAAATTTCACGTCCCTCCAATAACCATAGACAATGTCTCCAATCAAGCGGCCCTTCTTAAGCATCTACAGCAATTAACAAAACTTAAACTTGAAGCTAAACTAATAGGAACTAAATTTCGTGTCTTTCCACAGACCCCATATGCCTACTCCCAAATCAGACGCTACATCGACGAGAACAACCTAGAGGGATATACCTACATGCTGCCCGAGGACAAAAAACTGCGTGCAGTCATCCGAGGCCTCCCCATAGATATGCCACCCATGGAAATAATAAGCGACTTGGACAAACAAGGGTTCCGTGTGGACGACTGTCACAACATGACCAACCGAAAAACAGGAGCACCCATGCCTCTGTTTATGGTCTCCATGATCAGGTCGGATTTCCACAAATCCATCTTTAGATCCGTGACAGTAATTAATTACGTGAAGGTCACAGTGGAAATCCTACGGAAGAAATACGGCCCACCCCAGTGCTTCAGATGCCAGGGGTTTTTCCACTCCAGTAAATTTTGCACGCGCACACCCAGGTGTGTCAAGTGCGCAGGCAATCATCTTGCCAAGGAGTGCGAAAAACTCTTCGGCGATAAACCCAAATGCTGTCTGTGCGGAGGGGAGCACCCCGCAAATTTCCTTGGCTGCCCGAAAAACCCCAAACCCAGATTAGATGCCGAGAAAGAAAAGAAGAGGCAACAACGAGCCGCCCTCACCAACCCGGAGCCACCAAAAGTTAACTTTTGGGAGCAACGCACCCAATCTGCCACACAGCGCCAACAGCCAACCTCAACCTCACAACCCGGACCCTCCACCGCACCGCCCCCTCAACCCAAACCTGTCACAAGTGAAAATTCGCCATCTGATCTTTTTGAACAACTCAAAAACCCAGCCGTTCAAGACACCTTTGAGCTCCTTGAACAATTTATTACAATAGCCACTACAATCCCCTCAAAAGTCGGACGCCTCAGGGCAATTAGAAATTTGTTAGCGGATGAAATCAATTTTTAATCCCCGCCGCAGCAATATCCAAAACCTCACGTTGGTGTCCTGGAACGCCAACGGTATCAGGACGCGTGTAGAAGAATTCCGAGAATTCATCTCGGAATATGACCCCGACATCATTAATTTACAAGAGACCCACCTTCAACCCTGTCATCACCTCTCCTTTCCAAATTACAACCTCTACAGATCTGATCGCACCTTCCGCGGTGGAGGGACCGCAATCATGATAAAAAGATCAATCCCGCATCATGAAATTAAAATAAATAACCCGAGTTTCGAAACCTCAGCCATCAAAATTGAAAGACCCAACAATAATACTATCACAGTGATCTCAGCCTATCGACCACCGAGGAAACCCTTACTCCCGCAGGATCTTCATCAACTCTTCAGGAACCAGAATTACGTCCTCATCGCCGGCGACCTGAACGCCAAGCATGTTTCCTGGAGCCCTAACACCCAACAAAACGTGGCAGGCCACGTCATCAGAAGATTCTGTGACAGCACTGGTTTCCCTCTCAGCGCCCCGCTGGAGCCGACCCACTTCCACAAAAGCCTGAACAACACGGTGATCGATATGGCCATCAGTAAAGGTATGACAATTACGGAAGTCTCATCCATTCCCGAGCTCTCTAGTGATCACAATCCCGTTCTCTTTGAGGTGAGCTTGGATAATTTTACCTCACCTGCCCTTAGTACTTATGCCTTCCCTAACTGGAGTAAATTTCAAACCATCTTAACTAACACCCTCCCAGGCAACCCCAAAATTTCAAATACTGATGATATTGATAACGCTATTCAAAATTTTAATTCCACCTTTAAAAATGCTTTTAACAATAGTAGTACCTTTAAAACCATTAACAAACCCATTAGTTGTATCCCCTCTGTCATCAGGGATAAAATTAAAATTAAAAATAGACTTCGTAAAGACTGGCAAGATACTAAATACCCCCCCTACAAGACCCAACTCAATAAACTTCAAAAAGAAATCAAAAACGAACTTAAAAATTTTCACAGAGCCCAATGGGACAAGAAGCTATCAGAAGCCTCCTGTAACGTCGTGGCTCCACATTGAAAATGTACGCTAAGCTAATTATTAAAGAATCTCTCGTTGTATTCTATCAGCCGTCTTTCCGGAGTCTCTTTGCTCCCTCCTTCGTCCGCATGGTTCAATTCCGGGAATCTCTCGTGGGAGTCTATCACGAGTCTCTCAGCAGTTCATCAGGAGTCTATCCGGAGTCTTTCTCCGTCAGCAGGCTTCTCTCTCGGAATCCATCGTCCAGTCTCTCCAGCAGTCAGAAGTTCATCCGGCCTTCTCTGTCTTTCTCAAGTCCACTCTTTTAAAGTCTAGGGGAGGGTTCACTCCACGCCCCTCATCAATCCCCATTGGCCGACCTCAGGGTTTTGCACCCGGCACCAACGGTCTTGCACGTCATCCATTCGTGCAGAGATGACAAAAGTCCGGTCCCTCTCAAAGGTTCCAGGCGACAAGGGCCCGGCTGACACCTGGCACTTCAAACACCTTGCCGCCGCCTGCAGAGGCGCCAGCATTCAAGACGTACAATCACTGCCCATGAATAGAAATAATGCCGCGATGCCTAGTTCATAGTGTCCCCAGACACACCGACGCCGACGGTCCAGCTGTCTGATACAACACAATGCAGCTAAAAACAAGTTTTCTCCAGCTGTGGAAATGTTTATGAATAGAGGAGCTTTCTCCATTGTGACGACGTCACAACTCCTTCCCCCTGAAAACGTCCATTTCACTGGACTGCACTGGTCCAATGTTGGATCCGTTCTTATGACTGACTCAAAAAAAAGAATGTCTTAACAATGAGATCAACCAGGACAGCAATCCAATAATAAAAAAACACTCAAAATATGATAATAAGTAAATCCAAAACTCCATAACATTTTACACACTTTACAATAAAAACTTAAATTTCAAATCTTGGATTCTTTTCTTAATGTTACATCTCGTCTTAAAAAATTTGAGTTTTAAGTGAATAAGTTAAATGCTAACATTTTATTAATATTACTATACGTTAAATCACACGTAACTACTGTACTAGACATCTATGTGCTTACACTTGGCTGAGAGACACAAAAGATTTTCAGTAACACATAAATTTTTGTTTCCACCATATACACACAATACAGTAATATAGTAATATAGACACAAAAATACAAGAAAAAGTTAAAATTAATTAATAGGAAATTTTTAAATGACTGCTTATTCCAGTCTGTTTAATCCAATGACATTTCCATGTAACTTTCTTTAATTAAAGTAAATGATTTTTTTAACATTACATTAAAAAAAACTGTAAATACAAACATTTGGAATTATTTGGGCTAAACAACATTAGTTTAAAGATAAATTTCCATCTTAACACTTTGCACACTTTCTCACAATATTTATAACAAGTTATTCCCCAATTCAATATCTTTCCTACTACAACGTTGGGTAAAGTGGTAATTATGGCACTATCATTAAAAATTTACAATTAACCTCGTACTTCCTCAGCTCACGAAATAAACTCACTACATCTCTATTATGTACACTTAAGAAACTATCTTACAACTCTAATTTACCTTTGGTCGGTATGAATTCCGATCTCACACTCCTCAACCCTTCTAATACCAAGTCTATTTGCTTTACACGATTTTTCCAAATTTGCGCCAAGATGTCTATCTTAACCAATCGACGTAAAGCAAACTGCGGTAACCGTTCCAAAACCTGAGTAGTTAATTTACATCCATAATCACATGCGCATACGATCTTAAACCTCCTTTTCCTAATGTAAATGCCAAATGGCATTATGTATGCGGCATACTTCTGATATCTCAGCATGATTGAACGACGAAAGTACCACTTCCACAAATCCAGTACCGTGACCCACGAGGCCGCGCTATTCATTTTTACAAGACCTTCCATTTTTAACCAAAGATGAAACTCGGCTCGCGTCACCTGGTTCGAACGCGTATACTTAATACATGGGCACGGGTATCGGTTCACTTTTCTAAACTTAACAGCCGACAGTGTACGATTGAACTGCCCCATCTCGATTACACTCACATCCCTAGGATACCCAAACTCCTCTCCCGGAGTATTAATTAATCTCAGGTTTATCCAAAAAGTTTTAATTTTAAATGGTTTTCCTCTACTTAACTGGTTATCCCTCTGCATTAAAGAAATCGTCCCGGGATCTGGAGGAAACCTTTCTTTATTTCTATCAACCACCATTCGTAAATAGTTAATTCTATCCGGCGGTAATTTAAAGTGCAGTTGACTTTCCCTTAAAATACCCCTAAAATCAGAATCCCTAAATAGCTTTACCGGATAGGGGAATTCGGTTTCTTTCTCCATTCCCTCCGAGCTATTTTCTGTAACAAAATTTACAAATTCCTGCCTCCTACGATACAGTTTTACCAAATTTACACGATACATTGCACTACGATCCCTTTTTCAGGGTAAATCGTAATTAAATTCTGAACTTGTCATTTTACCAGCCCCTAACCAATTCTTATCAATACCCTTTGAATTGGAGGGAATCAAACGCATTGTTGATTTATTTCCGACATCTTTCCGAACAACGGCGCACGCGTAAATTTCTTTCCCTTTCCTCTGTTCCGCTTTTATACTAGCCATTGTAGGGTTTTGAAAACTTTTATGACCTACTGTTAGGCCGCTCCCCTTTCAACTGAGAGTTGACAAGCCTCCTTTTCATCATTCTTAATTTCACAACTCAATGTTGCAGGGATAGTAAAACCCGTATCTACTATCAATCCTCGAGAACTTACTCCTATGTCCTCATGATTTATTACTGGCTGTGCCACCGTCATCACAGCTGTAACACTCTCCTTAACTGCCCTTGACCCCACCTTCCATTCAAAATCACGAATTCCAAAATTATAGACTTCTTTCCCTTTCTCAAGCCTAGACAGTTTATCCTTCTCTTTTTCTATCCCTCTCACTTCGGACGGGGGATTAACACACGTGCGTTTTACCGGGGGGTCACAAATTTCAATTCTAACTTCAGAAGGCATGGCGGTTTTTTCACTTCTATCACCATCCGGATTACTCACCGCCCTACACTTTTTAATCGGTTCACTAACTTCCTTGGACCGATTTCCTGACAAATAACTCTCCTGTGCGCAATTCGCGACTTTATCTTCTACTTTTAGATGAGATGCCTGATTTTGTAACCTATCTCGGCGTACAGCTCTCAATCGCTCTAATTCTCGTTCCCTCATTAGTTTACGCTCTTCAAACTCCCGTTCAAGTTCACGTTCCTTATTTTCACGTTCAAGTTCCCGTTCCTTATTTTCACGTTCAAGTTCCCGTTCCTTATTTTCACGTCTTTCATCCAAAATACCCTCTAACAAACAATTAGCTAATTCTTCATTATAGTATTCACTCTGACAAATTCTATTCTTAATTTCTATCTTAAGTAAAGTATTATCGGCTTCGACTCCCATTTCTTTTGCCATTTCTACTAATACGTCCTTTCTTTGCCTTAATAAGTACGACATGATGCACTAATACACACAAAACCCAAAACTAAGCTTAATTGTCCCAAAAATTATACAAAACTCAACGCACACTAGAAATACACTAGACCTAGACTTAACTATAACTCACAAAAATCCTAAAAACAAAGCAGTACTCTCCACAGTAACTGAAACAATGAAACAAGTATAACTACTGTATACTTAACTATATTTCACAAATGTGCGCAAATCTTAAAAACAATACAGTACTCTGCACAGTAACTACCAACGAAACAAGTATAACTACTGTATACTTAACTATGTTTCACAAAAACGCACAAATCTTAAAAGCAATACAGTACTCTACACAGTAACTGAACCTTTGAAACAAGTATAACTACTATATACTTAACTATGTTTCACAAATGTGCGCAAATCTTAAAAACAATACAGTACTCTGCACAGTAACTGTACCAACGAAACAAGTATAACTACTATATACTTAACTACATTTCACAAACAACAATACTAATAAATCGCACATTTATACATCATACAAACTTTAAAAATCTTTCTAGTCTCTCTTTCTAGTGTTTGCTAACTTTACTTAGTACGTAAATTATTTACTACCAAAATTTTACATACATTAATCATAACAATAATAATAATCAATTGCTGCCTCGAGTATAATCTCAAAGAAAAGACTCACCTTTCTGTTTCGAATCACTGCCAAAATCTATGGCACACCTGGACGGGAATTCACAGCACACCTGGTCGGGAATATCACACTGAATACCCTCGACTTCGTTCAAAATCAGCCGACGGAAATCAGGGTCTGTTTTCGGCTTTCCTCCGCTTGTTTCTTTCGTTGATTCACCCAACACGATTCATATACAGTAAAATGGACAGCAGGCTCTCCGGGAATTTTCCAGCAACAGGAACACACTTTAACGATAAGGACGGAGACACCACAGGAACTCAGGAGAAATTTGCGTTGTTTAAAGTTCTTTTATTTTTCTCGCACACACGGCTGGCATTTTCTCTCTTTGTTATTTCTTTTTTCTCAAAAGTTAATTTAAATAAAAAAGGATTCGGGCATTTAATTAATTAGCTAAATGCCGATCCCAGCTCGCTGCCACCAATTTAATTAGCTGTAACGTCGTGGCTCCACATTGAAAATGTACGCTAAGCTAATTATTAAAGAATCTCTCGTTGTATTCTATCAGCCGTCTTTCCGGAGTCTCTTTGCTCCCTCCTTCGTCCGCATGGTTCAATTCCGGGAATCTCTCGTGGGAGTCTATCACGAGTCTCTCAGCAGTTCATCAGGAGTCTTTCAGGAGTCTATCCGGAGTCTTTCTCCGTCAGCAGGCTTCTCTCTCGGAATCCATCGTCCAGTCTCTCCAGCAGTCAGAAGTTCATCCGGCCTTCTCTGTCTTTCTCAAGTCCACTCTTTTAAAGTCTAGGGGAGGGTTCACTCCACGCCCCTCATCAATCCCCATTGGCCGACCTCAGGGTTTTGCACCCGGCACCAACGGTCTTGCACGTCATCCATTCGTGCAGAGATGACAAAAGTCCGGTCCCTCTCAAAGGTTCCAGGCGACAAGGGCCCGGCTGACACCTGGCACTTCAAACACCTTGCCGCCGCCTGCAGAGGCGCCAGCATTCAAGACGTACAATCACTGCCCATGAATAGAAATAATGCCGCGATGCCTAGTTCATAGTGTCCCCAGACACACCGACGCCGACGGTCCAGCTGTCTGATACAACACAATGCAGCTAAAAACAAGTTTTCTCCAGCTGTGGAAATGTTTATGAATAGAGGAGCTTTCTCCATTGTGACGACGTCACACTCCCCTGATGACGATTCTCTTTATAAAATAGTTAAACATCATTCTAATCAAAATAGTACCCTCCATATCCCCCCTATCGTTGGCCCCATGGGCCTACACTATAGTACTAAGAACAAAGTTAATTTGTTTGCCGATTATCTGGAGAGCTCCTTCCAAGAAAATCCGGAACCATATGATGACGACTTCATTGAGCGTGTTGAAGAAAAGTAGACGAATTTATGCATCATAACTCCAGACACCACACCGCACCATTGACCTCGCCTCAAGAGGTAATGGATATAATTCTCAAGTCTCCCAACAAGAAAGCACCTGGTAAAGACGGCATCAAAAACATAGCCCTCAAGTCACTTCCATTAAATGCAATAACCTTCATCACTAAAATATTCAATAGAAGCCTCCAGTTTAACTACTTCCCTACCGATTGGAAACACGCTCAAGTAACGGTCATACCTAAAAAAGGAAAAGAAACGAAATTTAAAGAAAATTACCGTCCAATAAGCCTCATAAGTTCACTAGCCAAAGTATTCGAAAAAATTCTACTCACCCGCATCAATGATCACTGTGATAGCAACCATATCATTCCGGACGAACAACACGGCTTCCGACTCCACACTTCCACTCAACATCAGCTGCTCAGAGTCACCAATAAAATCATCCAGGGATATAATACAAAATCTTTCACCATCGGAGTCTTCCTGGATGTAAAAAAAGCTTTCGACCGCATCTGGCATGACGGCCTTATCTATAAATTAATTCTCCTCAAATTTCCAACCTAATTAATTAAAATAATTCGCAGCTACCTCTGCAATAGAACTTTTGACGTCAAAATCAATAGCACCCACTCCAGTGACCGCCACACCACCGCAGGAACGCCCCAAGGATCCATCATTTCGCCAATCCTCTATAACATCTACACTAGTGATTTCCCCACATCCCAACTTGTCACCGTCTGCCTTTTCGCCGACGATGCTGCCATTTTATCGACCAGTCTAGCTGCCGATCAAGCAGCTCGCACCCTTCAAAATTACCTGTCCCTCCTAGAATCCTGGCTGACGAAATGGAGAATAGCCGTCAACACCGAAAAATCAAACGCAATAGTCTTCCGGAAAAAAAGAAGCCTGATCATGCCCCCCACCCTGAAGCTCTTCGACGAATCAATAGCCTGGACTTTCGAAACAAAATATCTCGGTCTCATCCTTAACGACAAGCTAACCTACCGCCCTCACTTCACTGAAACCAAAAAAAAATACTGGACTAAACACTTCTCGCTCATAGAACTCATCGGTAAAAAATCGAAGCTCTCATTAAAAAATAGAATCTTCATCTACAAAACTTATTTACGCCCCATCCTATCCTACGCCTGTCCCATATGGGGATCAGCAGCTAACAAACATCTTGACGACCTCCAGAGACTTCAAAATAAATCACTCAGAATAATAGCCCGAGCACCGAGATACATCCCCAGATCAGTACTACATGAAGAACTTAGCGTTGAACCGATTCATACCCTCATAGCCAATCTATCTTCCAACTTTCATTCCTCCATCCAAAATCACGACAACCCGACGATAAGCTCCCAAGTCAACTTCACGCACCTGTCAAACAATATGTATCGATTGCCTCATCAAGCTTCTACTATCCACCCCGTTTTCTAAGAATTCCAGCCCCACAACGTGAAGATCGAAAAGGCGAAAATCTGTTTCTTCGTTTCGAACGAAACGAACCCTCTCCCCCCTCCCCCTCCAACCCCTGACCGCTGAGCTATTTTTAGCTCAGTGAAAACCTCTCTTTTTAACTTACAATCTTACTCCCTCTCTTAGGATCACTTCAGAACTGAAGTATAAGCCTAGTTACCTCTAGGCTGGCACTATGGACATCCATATATTCCAAACCTTCAATTAAAAAATTTTCTTTTCACATTCATTTAATTTTAACATCCATAAATTTCCATATTAAATAACTAATTAATTAAATTAAAAAAAATTCTTAATACGATTCTGCAGTACTGGGCTAAAAATTAAAAGCCAATTAAAGCTACACCCAGATCTTCATGATAGGAGGGAAATAGGCACTCCGTTAACCATTCTACATAAAAAAGCTCTGAGAGGCTCAGCTTCTGTCAAACCTGAAGTTAACGTTAAAATCACCTCTCGAAATCATGGGAAGCAAGTGATAGTTTTTTTTAAAAGAACAGAACCACTTTCGGTATACGGTAAAAGTACGAAGTGCAGGAAATCTTTAATTTTTTTAACTGTTTGATTCGGAGAAATGTATGCGACCACCAAAATGACAAGACTTGCTGGTATGTGCGGTAGGAGGGCGTCTTAATTGTTACTACACTTGTAAGCCGCTATCACTTGTAAGCCGCACGAAGTGAAGGAGAATGCAGCGCCATCACAATAGTGGCGGCGACATCTTAAGTTAAGGAGAATGCAGCGCTATCACAATAGTGGCGGCGACATCTTAAGTTACTAATGGCTAAAAGCTAAATTTAAAATTGCACTCCATAAAAAACTATATCCAATACTGAGTTTTCGATCATCGACCGTCAGCAGTGGAGTTAGGCGTCGGCGACAGCCGACGGCCTCGCAAAGTTTTTAATTATTTAAATTCAGTTATTCATTTTTATTTATTTTCATACAGTTGCGCGAGTAAAGAGAGTGATTAGTACTTTACGGGCATTATCCAGAATCGTCTGGCAACACTATGGAAACTAAACAACTTAGCGCACGAGACGTTTCGTTTAAATATTTGTATTTCTTCTGTGAGCATAACATAAACAATCAATGTATGAATGCAACACAGCAGACTAGACTCGCATGGACAAAATTTCTTTTTATTGTGTTGTAAAGTGAGTCAGTACCCCGGTGGCGTTTTAGTGAATAAAAGTGTTAATTTATATTGTGATTTAGTTCATATTTCGAAGGTTATAAGGGGTAAGTCAATATGAACTTCTATAATGACTGTAACGTAATGATTTTGTCGACATCAATAGGTATACATATGTTTGAATGCTTCTTGGAGTGCCTGCTTCCCGCAGGGAAGCTTAAACTCCTATCCTGGGAGAACTTTTGGGGAGACTTTGGTTCGGCTTAACTTTAGCCCTTTGCTGCATTTGTGGTCATGAAGATTGAAAAAATTTAAGAAATAGAGATAAATTAGATACTTGAGAAATTTGCAGTTACTTTAAGTGAAAAATAAAAGTATTAAGTGAGTGGGTATCTTTTATAAGTCGTATAATGTATTTCTCTATAAAAATCGAAATTAAAAAAAGTGGATAGTTACCTAGTTTTAAATTAAAACTGCGCTAGTGGTTTTTTTTCTCGAGAACAGAAAATTTTAGCTTTTCGAGTATAATTTTATATGCGTCAAAATTTGTAACAGTTATATTATTTTCACCGAGTTCTTTTTTTCATACATCTAGCCACTACATACGGCAATGGAAAATTGAAATAAATTGTTGCGCCTAGATAGAGATTATTTTGTATTGAAAGAACACCGCACTAGAATCTAGTGTTCTTTCAGTACAAAATAATCCAGGTCTAAGTAAAACAATTTTATTCAATTTTCCATAAAAAGCATTGGCGTATATATAGAGTTATTTATCATGGCTGGGACTCTGCTACAAAAAAAAAATCGAACTATAACAAATCGGCAGATCTCGTATCGCATTATTATTAACTCTGACGCTACTGGGCCTATTTTGAAAGTCGGTATCTAATAAAATAATTATTTAATTTCAATGTTTTTTTTAGTTTTAGGTCATCATGTCTGGAGGACCAACTAGAGACAGAGATATAGGTAGGAAATGGGA
Source organism: Trichonephila clavata (assembly GCA_019973975.1). Lineage (NCBI taxonomy): Eukaryota > Metazoa > Arthropoda > Arachnida > Araneae > Nephilidae > Trichonephila > Trichonephila clavata. Next base: position 36,344 of record BMAO01026570.1, read on the forward strand.
ATCCGGTGCATTAGAAAGAAAGGCTGTAACTGTTATATCCAACCAAGCTCTGAGTTCCAGTATGATGAAATTTCTCAAGAAACCTTCTACGAGTGTCACTGCTTCAGAGTCACATGGAGAAACTTTAGTCTATGAGCTAGCTTCAGAGTCAAATGAATCTTTTATTCAAAGTTCTGATACAGTTTTACCTGCAACATCGGGCGAATCTGCTATGATCCAAATGTCTGAACCCAATAAAGAGTTAGAAAATGAAACGATGTGTGACTCAGAAAATCAAGTGAAAGGAGTTCATTTAAGAGAATCATTTATAGACTTAGATCCAGGAAAGTGGGTATTTCCAGTAAACGATTCGCAGCGTCATGACCTAATTCAAAACGGACCTAATCAAGATCTAGAGAAATCTGATGAAAGTTACCCAAAAGACGCAAATAAAAGACATTTTTCTAAATTTCATTTCACTCGAAAATTAAGTAACGGCGAAACGCAACATCACAGATGGTTAGTTTACTCCATTTTTAGAGATAAAGTTTATTGCTTTCCATGTAGACTTTTTTTACATTTGCAGACACAGGTGGTAAAAGAAGTATGTTGTGACTGGAAAGATTTGAGTCGGATATTGCAAAGACATGAACAAAGCCAAGGACACATGGAATGCATGATTAAATGGATGGAATTCTATAAAGGAATCAAACACGGAAAAACAATAGATAAGGATAACGAGAGATTGATTATGGAATCTCAAAAGTACTGGTATAATTTGCTTGAAAGAATGATTGATATAATAAACTACTTAGCCTCACACAATTTATCATTTAGAGCTCATCGAGAATTCCTTAAATTGAACGATAGCAGACACAGTGGCAATTTTATAGATTTATTTAAGTTGTTATCGAAATATGATCTGACCCTACTGGAGCACATGCAACGTATTAATGAAAAGCAACTTACTCAACATTATCTGAGCCACGACATCCAAAATGAATTAATTGCATTAATGTCTAAATCAGTTATTGAAGAAATTATACACAGAGTTAAACAAGCAAAATACTACGCCTTCTTGCTCGATTGTACCAGGGATGTCAGCCGCGTTGAACAAATGACAATAATATTAAGATTTTGCAATTCCTCAACTGGAGCAATAGAGGAACTCGTCGGACTTTACATCAGAAAATAGAGTTTGGTTGGAATAGGAGTTAGAAATTGTTTCCCTGTTCATGACGTCTCCCCTGCCAAATATCCAAAAAATGTGAAAATTTTTTATTGCAATAACTTTTGATCTAATTGAAATTTTGAAAAGCGCTACATGTATTCGCGATCAGCGTCGGATTTTACATCAGAAAATAGAGTTTGGTTGGAATAGGAGTTAGAAATTGTTTCCCTGTTCATGACGTCTCCCCTGCCAAATATCCAAAAAATGTGAACATTTTTATTGCAATAACTTTTGATCTAATTGAAATTTTGAAAAGAGCTACATGTATTCGTGATCAGCGTCGGATTTTACATCAGAAAATAGAGTTTGGTTGGAATAGGAGTTAGAAATTGTTTCCCTGTTCATGACGTCTCCCCTGCCAAATATCCAAAAAATGTGAAAATTTTTATTGCAATAACTTTTGATCTAATTGAAATTTTGAAAAGAGCTACATGTATTCGTGATCAGCGTCGGATTTTACATCAGAAAATAGAGTTTGGTTGGAATAGGAGTTAGAAATTGTTTCCCTGTTCATGACGTCTCCCCTGCCAAATATCCAAAAAATGTGAAATTTTTTATTGCAATAACTTTTGATCTAATTGAAATTTTGAAAAGAGCTACATGTATTCGTGATCAGCGTCGGATTTACATAAGAAAATTGAGTTTGGTTGGAATAGGAGTTAGAAATTTTTTCCCTGTTCATGACGTCTCCCTGCCAAATATCCAAGAAATGTGAAAAGTTCTTATTGCAATAACTTTTGATCTAATTGAAATTTTGAAAAGCGCTACATGTATTCGCGATCAGCGTCGGATTTTACATCAGAAAATAGAGTTTGGTTGGAATAGGAGTTAGAAATTGTTTCCCTGTTCATGACGTCTCCCCTGCCAAATATCCAAAAAATGTGAACATTTTTATTGCAATAACTTTTGATCTAATTGAAATTTTGAAAAGAGCTACATGTATTCGTGATCAGCGTCGGATTTTACATCAGAAAATAGAGTTTGGTTGGAATAGGAGTTAGAAATTGTTTCCCTGTTCATGACGTCTCCCTGCCAAATATCCAAAAAATGTGAAAAGTTTTATTGCAATAACTTTTGATCTAATTGAAATTTTGAAAAGCGCTACATGTATTCGCGATCAGCGTCGGATTTTACATCAGAAAATAGAGTTTGGTTGGAATAGGAGTTAGAAATTGTTTCCCTGTTCATGACGTCTCCCCTGCCAAATATCCAAAAAATGTGAACATTTTTATTGCAATAACTTTTGATCTAATTGAAATTTTGAAAAGAGCTACATGTATTCGTGATCAGCGTCGGATTTTACATCAGAAAATAGAGTTTGGTTGGAATAGGAGTTAGAAATTGTTTCCCTGTTCATGACGTCTCCCTGCCAAATATCCAAGAAATGTGAAAATTTCTTATTGCAATAACTTTGATCTAATTGAAATTTTGAAAAGCGCTACATGTATTCGCGATCAGCGTCGGATTTACATCAGAAAATGAGTTTGGTTGGAATAGGAGTTAGAAATTGTTTCCCTGTTCATGACGTCTCCCTGCCAAATATCCAAAAATGTGAAAATTTTTATTGCAATAACTTTTGATCTAATTGAAATTTTGAAAAGCGCTACATGTATTCGCGATCAGCGTCGGATTTTACATCAGAAAATAGAGTTTGGTTGGAATAGGAGTTAGAAATTGTTTCCCTGTTCATGACGTCTCCCCTGCCAAATATCCAAAAAATGTGAACATTTTTATTGCAATAACTTTTGATCTAATTGAAATTTTGAAAAGCGCTACATGTATTCGCGATCAGCGTCGGATTTTACATCAGAAAATAGAGTTTGGTTGGAATAGGAGTTAGAAATTGTTTCCCTGTTCATGACGTCTCCCCTGCCAAATATCCAAAAAATGTGAACATTTTTATTGCAATAACTTTTGATCTAATTGAAATTTTGAAAAGCGCTACATGTATTCGTGATCAGCGTCGGATTTTACATCAGAAAATAGAGTTTGGTTGGAATAGGAGTTAGAAATTGTTTCCCTGTTCATGACGTCTCCCCTGCCAAATATCCAAAAAATGTGAAATTTTTTATTGCAATAACTTTTGATCTAATTGAAATTTTGAAAAGCGCTACATGTATTCGTGATCAGCGTCGGATTTTACATCAGAAAATAGAGTTTGGTTGGAATAGGAGTTAGAAATTGTTTCCCTGTTCATGACGTCTCCCCTGCCAAATATCCAAAAAATGTGAAAATTTTTTATTGCAATAACTTTTGATCTAATTGAAATTTTGAAAAAGAGCTACATGTATTCGTGATCAGCGTCGGACTTTACATAAGAAAATTGAGTTTGGTTGGAATAGGAGTTAGAAATTTTTTCCCTGTTCATGACGTCTCCCTGCCAAATATCCAAAAATGTGAAAATTTTTATTGCAATAACTTTTGATCTAATTGAAATTTTGAAAAGCGCTACATGTATTCGTGATCAGCGTCGGATTTTACATAAGAAAATTGAGTTTGGTTGGAATAGGAGTTAGAAATTTTTTCCCTGTTCATGACGTCTCCCCTGCCAAATATCCAAAAAATGTGAACATTTTTATTGCAATAACTTTTGATCTAATTGAAATTTTGAAAAGCGCTACATGTATTCGCGATCAGCGTCGGATTTTACATCAGAAAATAGAGTTTGGTTGGAATAGGAGTTAGAAATTGTTTCCCTGTTCATGACGTCTCCCTGCCAAATATCCAAAAATGTGAAAATTTTTATTGCAATAACTTTTGATCTAATTGAAATTTTGAAAAGCGCTACATGTATTCGCGATCAGCGTCGGATTTTACATCAGAAAATAGAGTTTGGTTGGAATAGGAGTTAGAAATTGTTTCCCTGTTCATGACGTCTCCCCTGCCAAATATCCAAAAAATGTGAAATTTTTATTGCAATAACTTTTGATCTAATTGAAATTTTGAAAAGGCTACATGTATTCGTGATCAGCGTCGGATTTTACATCAGAAAATAGAGTTTGGTTGGAATAGGAGTTAGAAATTTTTCCCTGTTCATGACGTCTCCCCTGCCAAATATCCAAAAATGTGAAATTTTTTATTGCAATAACTTTTGATCTAATTGAAATTTTGAAAAGCGCTACATGTATTCGTGATCAGCGTCGGATTTACATCAGAAAATGAGTTTGGTTGGAATAGGAGTTAGAAATTGTTTCCCTGTTCATGACGTCTCCCCTGCCAATATCCAAAAAATGTGAAATTTTTTATTGCAATAACTTTTGATCTAATTGAAATTTTGAAAAGCGCTACATGTATTCGCGATCAGCGTCGGATTTTACATCAGAAAATAGAGTTTGGTTGGAATAGGAGTTAGAAATTGTTTCCCTGTTCATGACGTCTCCCCTGCCAAATATCCAAAAAATGTGAACATTTTTATTGCAATAACTTTTGATCTAATTGAAATTTTGAAAAGAGCTACATGTATTCGTGATCAGCGTCGGATTTTACATCAGAAAATAGAGTTTGGTTGGAATAGGAGTTAGAAATTGTTTCCCTGTTCATGACGTCTCCCCTGCCAAATATCCAAAAAATGTGAAAATTTTTATTGCAATAACTTTTGATCTAATTGAAATTTTGAAAAGAGCTACATGTATTCGTGATCAGCGTCGGATTTTA
>BMAO01026571.1:0-45939 GCA_019973975.1 Trichonephila clavata
AATTCTATTACGATTTTGCTTTTATTACCCACGAGTCTATAAAGCAGACGATAATTGAACTTCTAAAATGCTATAATTATTATTTTGATATGATACTTTCCAATCAACAATATTCATTGTTATCATCAATAAGAATTCTATCACGATTTTTGCTTTTATTACCCGCGAGTCTATAAAGCAGACGATAATTGAACTTCTAAAAATGTATAATTATTATTTTGATATGATACTTTCCAATCAACAATATTCATTGTTATTATCATCAATAAGAATTCTATTACCGTTTTGAGCATATTACTTTTATGTTTATTAATCAGACGACATTTGAACTTCTAAATTGCTCTAATTACTATTTTGATATGATTTTTCGAACAAATTATTTTCGTTTTTTATTATCATCAAAAAGAATTGTATTATGATTTTTGCGTATATTATTTGAATGTTTATAGAATAAGATGATAATTGAACTTTTAAATTTCAAAATTGCTACTTTGATACAATTATTCGAATCAATAATTTTCAATGTTATTATCATTAATAAGAATTTTACTATCATTTTCGCCCATATTATTTGCATGTTTATAAATCAGACGATAATTAATATTCCAAATTGCTATTTCGATATGTGATATATTTAGATTCACTATCTTCATTGTTTGATTTTACAAATTCTTTAGTTTTATGGCCATGATATTAAGAAATCAACACTTATTTTTGAAAAACCTAATTCTATCATAATCAATTTTAGTTCGTTGACCATATTCATAATAAAAGAGATTTAAATATTTTGCTAAAGAATATTTCATTAAACATTGGATTCAATTTGGAGCAATTATTCTTTACTTAATAATCCAATTAAATATTTCCAGAATTATTTGCTCTTTACCAATAAACCAGAAACATTCATGGGCGAATACTTTCCAGTTTTAATGAGACAATTAATGCTATCACAAGCCAATGAAGCGAAACCTTCATTGACTTGTTATCTTGCGGAAAATCTAATTTAAATTCACCATATATAAGCCCCTTCGCAAAGATGTCAGTGGTGAAAAAACATCATTGGCTCATAAGAAGACAAAAAAAAAAGCTATTATAAAGAAAAGAAAGCTAAATTTTAATAATTTTAATACCGCTCTGTTCCAGCTCGACATTAATTTGAACCAATATAATTACTTCGACAGCAGAAGGAGAGAATGAACCTTCTTTTCCGGAAAACAACGCGAAGGAAAAGCTGAAATAACAATTAAAAGGAACAGTAAAGAGACAGAGAGAGAGAGAGCAAAAAAAGGAAAGATTGAAACGTTTATATTATTAACAGCATTTTTAGCTTCAGTAGAAACTTTCGCTCTCTAATTCGTTGACGTTTCCTTAGCGACTAATGCCTCAAGGGGGGAAAAGTGCCGGAATAAAAATAATAAAATCCCTTTCGTAAAGGGAAAAAGAGACCGAAACAGGCGTTTTAATTTGATGTTCTACGACTGTGTTCAGGAAAGCGTGTAGAAACGAGGCTTTAATTGAGATCACGACAGGCTCAAGAGGACCTAATCCCGTACAGAGAACATGTTCCCGTGCTCTGTTATTAACCTTTGATACAGCGGCTGCGAGGGCTGTTCCGTATGATTGCCCCGCTCTTCGAAGCCCCCTTGCTCCTTTATTAGCTAGTCTACGAGCTGGAAAGAAGCCCTGCCCCACGCCGCCCTCTCACGCACTCTTTTCAGAGGCGCAGATATTTGGACCGCTTTAGAGTTTTGTATCGGGGATGGAACGGTTGGAATGCAATTATACGCAGATGCCGGAGCTGCAGGAAAGCTCCGGCCGCCCTAGGGTCTACGGATGCTTCGCAAACGGATATAGTTCGGCGTTATGGGGCTTGTTGTATCGGTGACGACGGGTTTTACGGGCGTAAGGGACTGGCTTCAATTTTGAGCAGCTTTTTTTTTCGTGGCGGATGGATAAAAAAGGATTTTTTATTATAAACTTTGTTTTTTTGAATAAAAAATAAAAGGGGGATCTTTTTTAGAACATAACTCTGGTATTTATTTCCTTTTGTTTGGTTTTTTTTCGGAACAAAATAGGTTGGTGAATTATTTTGTTTTTAAGTCAGGGGTAGGAGGAGTTGTAATTATTTTTTAAGGGGCAAAAATAATACAAAATCCTTTTATACATATTTTTATCTCCATTATGTTAAATTGAGGCCTTTAAATCTTTTAATAAACGTAGCACATATTTTTAAATAAACAAAGAGCAAACGCCTCTTTAACTTCAAGAGCTATTTATGTAAATTATCCTCTGTCTATACGAGGGTAACTCTGAAATTTTTTGAGATACGCGCAGACGTTAAGTTACAAAACAAAATTAACGATTTAATTTGAAAATACAAAGTATTTTTACACAGCAGACGACTTTTCTGCACTAAGACTGCGGGTTCAACCCCGGCCCCAGTCGGTGAGTTGTTAAGATGCAGAAAATCGACAGCGGCCATGTCGTATGATTATACGACATGTAAACTATCCCTGGAGTGTCTGTTTGACTTAGGTGCTCTCGCGGAAAAATTAAATTCTAAAACAGGTTCGGATCGTCAGATCTCAGGTGCCTCCCTCTTGGGAGTAAACTGGGAGTCAAAATAACTTGCGGTAGTTGGTATCGTCTATACGGTGCCGCGCTAAAAAGTGAAACCAGCTTCTGGGGAAAGTACTAGGTCTGAAAGGTTTAAAGCACCAATACGCAGCCCCATTAGAACAAAAAAGTTTTTCCCCCAACAAATGAAGAGAAAGGTACGCTTTCCATAAAAATATTTCGTGGAATTCGGACAGTTAACAATAGAATGCTTATATCATAGGTTCTGAAAGTGGGCGATGACGCCCCCTTGTGAGCTTTGAGGTATTCAGGAAAGGATAGTAAGAGACCCAGAGAAAATTAGGGGGCGTTGAGTAGACACGAAAGGGCTTTGACTGATTAACCAAATATAGTCTAGAAAAGACTTAAAAACACTCTAATTATGTACTAACAAAAGTAAACTTTAATACTGTTTACCTTATGTTGATTGTATGTATTTAAATCATGTTCTACATGACATGCACACAAATTCTTATATTTCGGTAGTTCGGGAAGTGGATAAAAAACTTATAAATTACGTTACATTCAGACCTGCATTAAACCGAATGTTATAGTGCATTTTTTAATTTCTGCAGTGCACGTGTTATTTTTGTCTGGGAGCAGTAGGAAAAATGTTTCGTCCACTGTATTTCATTGCGTATATTATCCAAGAAACACAATTAAATATGTTAACCAGGAATTATAACGTGTGATTCTTTGAAGACTGAAACCGTCAATTTATATTTATTTTGAAAGAGTAGTTTATTACGAATTATACTTCGTATCATCAAAACCCCTGCCTGTCTTTATAACAGGTATTCTAAAACTTTTTTATTCCACTCTTTTAAATTAAAAAGAATTTCAGTAGCGTTTCAATTCCAACACAATATCCTATCTATGACTAAAATACAAAATATTATGCATTTAAATGTATTTGAGGCCATAGCTATTTCAGATTCGCAAGTAAAAAAAAAAAAAAAAATTGGGCTTTAGAAAAATTAAAAAATATTTTTTCTATTAGTAATAGAATATTTTTTTAAAACTTAACTCTTGTTTTCACATGTATTATGTACATTCTTATTTCTCTAGAGGGGGAGGAATGGTATCGAAAAATACTCACTAGAAAAGGGGCACCAATTCAAAAAGGTTGGGAACCTACGGCTTACAATCTTTTAGTCATCAATAAAGAGAAAAATGTTTTAATGTTCTTTTAAAATTTATGTATAAATAAAATTTTCAGATTTAGATACTTCACAGGAAATGTAACACATTTATAATTTTCTTTTAGATTTTTTTTATTGTAATTCGATGAGCCCCTGGGAATGCCTTTTGGAACCCCAGGGTTTGAAGACTACTAGTGTATAGGAGTGAGTAACACGTTAAACCTGCTGAGGCTCGAAACTATCTAATTGGCTCGATGTGGAGAACTCAAGGGAGTAGGGGTCCTCGGGTCCAAACCCTACCCCCCCCCCCAAAGCCCTTGATTTTTTTTCTCAATTGATTATAATCCTATGCAGTGGCGCACACAAGGGAAGTATCTTAGGGTTCCGGACCCCCTCCCCCAAAGCCCTTGAGTTTTTTTCGATTGGTGATGATCTTACATATATATAACGTAAAATGTAATTAAGTACTTGTAATTAACAATTTATTTTATTAATTAATGCTAATTATTAATTCAATAATTTATTTTTTACTGTTTTTTGTTAAAAAAACCCGACAAAACCAGAAGAATCAATTGATGTTGTCTTGAGGTATAATACTTGGGGGACTTTCAACCATGGACCCCCCCCCCTTCCTGAAAATTTTTTGTGTACGCTACTGATCCTATGTATATAGAACGTAAAATTTAATTAAGTATTTATTTTTTTTTTATTTTACAAATGCCACACACTACAATAGCACCTAAGCCATTAGTGCACGTGCTTTCCAATATTTTTCGACAGTTGAATTAAGGCTAATTAGTGCAGGGCACACGACCAAATGTTCGGCGTCATAGGCCGGCCAGAGTCGAAAAGAGTACAGTCCGATGAGTTGGCGATGCCAGTTCTGAGAGATGATATTTCAGACAGTCATGACGTGTGTCAAAAGTCTAAAATGGGCTACAGCAATTTTCTAGGAGCCCCAGAGACGGGTCCTTGTTCAAGATTTCCCAGTTCTTATTCTTCGACATTTCCTCAACTTCCATTTTAAACTTATGCTTAAAGGCCATATTAGAAAAAAGCCTTAAGGAATGAAAGGTTGAAATCCTCGTGGTCTTCGAATCACAAGGGCTCCTTTCTTAGATTTAATTAAGCACTTGTTATTAATACTTAATTTTTAATAATTGATGATAATATTATTCATTCAATAAATATTTTTTTGATGTTTTTTGTTTCCGAAAATTGACAAAATCAAAAGAATACGTTGGGCGGCGTATGGGAACATGATACGAGAATAGTGAACTTTCGACCCTGACCCCTCCCTCCCCCTGAAAAATTCCTTGTGCGCTACTGAGAGAATGAAATAACAGCTTAAATATGAGACTCATTATTTAAATATGTTCAAAGTTTTGAGTATTGGCAATGGTGAACAGACATAGAGTCAAGTAGGAATAGGTAGCCAATAAACGTTAAATAAACAAATCTCAATAAAATATTAAGTCATCTTCTGTCAAAAGCAATACCTTTTTACTAAAATGAACAATAGTTTTAAGTGTGAGAGTCTTGTCCCAAAAGATTAACGAAATAACATATTGTATAGTCGTTAAAAATCCTCTTTTGATGGTCTCAGCATAATCAAGGGAAATCTCTTTTACTGGAAGCCACAGTTGACATCTCATTTCATCCCCTGCTCGATGATTTGTCCTGTCATCTTCTGCGACCGCACGGCTGTCTTCTTGGCTTCTTTAACGCCCGTACCACTCTGTGGAACAATCGCCAAGTTGCTAAGTCTGGAATAGGGTTTCTTTCCCGGGTTCCCGGGAAATCATAAGGTTTCTGTACTTTTTCTATTCCGGGAATTATACTTCGCACCCGGGATTTCCTGGGAATTGCAAAGATTAGATTTAGCGTTAGATAAAGCATTAGATTTAAAATTTGAAAGTGGTGTAGGAACAGATGCTTTGTTTCATAACACTTGTGCAGAAAAAAATACTTTAATTAACATAAATGAAACTATAAAACAGATCGAAAATGTAGTAAAATTATTCAGAAAATCACCTCTCAAGAATGATATTTTACAAAAAGTTAAAGTTAAAGAAGAGTTTGGCTGTGAAAATATGGTTTGTTTAGATACGAAAACACGCTGGAATAGTTTGTTGGCAGTGCTTGAAAGATTTTTAGAAACAAAATCAGCAATTTTAAAAGCATCAATTGACATTAAAGAAGAACAAATGATGACCAATGTAGAGTTTGAAACTGTGACTACAATTATAGCAGGCTTAAAATCCAGTAAAAATTGGCTTAGAAAAACTATGCAGTCGAAGTGCAACTTTGCTAACTACAGAAGGTGTATTTTCAATCGTTAGCGTAACAAAATATTCATTTTAGTATACCAAAATTCAGAATTTTCGAAAACTTGATAATATTCTCTAATCCAAATAATTAATGACAGACGCAACGTTAATTTAATTGGATTAATGCAATACCTGAATTTTGGGAGAAAATACGAAGCAGCTGCAATTACTGTCGATATTCCGCGATTGCGTGGTAAAAATTGTTTGGTTAGTCAAACTCAATTGATAGAGACAAGGGTTTTCTGCGAAGAAGAAGAATCAATATCCAACTCTTCACACTCAGAAGAGAGCATGGCGATTTTGAAAGAAAAATCCCTGACGAAAAATTAGAGAGAAAGCCCAATTTACTCTAAAACAAAAGTTTTATATTGTTCAAACAAACAAAAAGTACTAGTTTCAAGAAAATCATGAAACAAGGCATGCAGTTGCTCGACTCGACTGAAAATCCATCACCAAACAGTGAGGCTTTAAAAACAATTCCTCCAACGTTAGTAGAAGCCGAGAAAGCATTTTCTGCTACCGAATTGTTCGTCACAGAGCTTGGAACTAGGCTGAGTGATAAAAATATAAATTGCTTATGCTTTCTGAAATCCTATTTTAAAAATGAATAATCAATTTATTAAATATTGTTTGTATTTTTAGCTCAATATATAAATAAGTATTAATTTTTGAATTTATATGTGCTCTTATTTTATATAATTATTACTGATTTTATTTAAAAATAACTTGTTTTTAAATTTTTCGAAACTTTGATGTATTTTTTGGAATCCGGGGATTTCCCGGACATTTCCGGGAATAGAAAAACCAGGGAAATCAGAAAATCTAGTCTAAGTTATACTAATGTGAAATATAGCGTTACCTATACAATAAAACCTTTTAACAGGAAACTGCGGGGGGGGAGGACCAAAATATTTTTTCGTGTTAAAAGATACCGCAAAAGAAACCCCCTTGCATTCAACAACATCAAGTTGATTAGAGTACATTTTACTTACATAGATATGCATATTCGAATATATTTAATACAAATCAATGAAACAAAAAAATTCACAAGAGTTTACCGAAATTTAACCCAAAATTTTCAATTTTTTTGAAAAACAAAACGTTTTAAATCTTCACTCTCATCCGTTTTATCCTTGGCTAAAACTTCTCCATTCAAAGATTTCCGTAACATATTTGCTCTTTTTTTCAAAAATTGTAGTTGATAATGTAGAAGCAATACCAAAACTTTCGTTTTCGTAGCCAAAATAGTCGCTAAGTCGCCAAAAGTGATGCCAACGTGACTGTATTTGTAATTCTTTGAATAATTAGTTTAATCAATTAATTTTTATTAATTATAATTAAAATACTGTATTGTCATCCAACATAATCGTGTTTAAAATTTCAGCTCAATGAGTGCTTTAAAATAATTTTTATGAACGATTGAAAATTTGAACAAGATAAATATAGAGTGAGAGAGAACGAATAGTAGAAATAAATAAGGCATTTAGGATAACAGTTTCTTCTTCTTTTGTAAAGTAAGATAAATAATTAATTCTCCACTATCATAATTAAAATTTTAAGAATATTAAAAATGGTCCAATAATAAGATTCTTCACAAACTTTTTCCAAATTAAAAATTCCTACATTATTCGTGCACTTTTAAAATAAGTGTTTTTCGTTTACCTATGAGCCTTATTATATTGCTGATAAATATGCACTTTTTAAAAAAAAGTTTCTACAGAAAGCAAATTTGGCAACAGTTATGCGCGTGAACTGATTGGCTGGAAACACATGGTTACATTTATCCTGTGACTATAACTTCATAGGAATTTATGAACGGTTTGGCTGGAAACGTGCGATAGTATTTATCATGTGATTATGACATCATATGAGCTTAGACCAGTGGTACTCAACTTACGGCCCACCGGAGCGTTCTGAGGGGTAGGGTCATGGCCGTTACACTAAAAAAATTCAATTATTTAAGAACAATGCATTATAAATTTAGAAATTCTATCATTCAAGCAATCAAATATATCAATCTTGCTATCGATGTTGTGCTCTGCTAGCCTTTCATCCCTTCAGTGGGTCGATAAATAAGTACCAAGCTTGTTTGGGGACTATAGACTAGGGGTTTCGCCAGGGATGTCTTGAGACTTCATGAGTCCCTGGGCCCCTACGCAAAAGTATGCCCTGAGCCCTACACAAATGTAGCCCCCATGACCCATAAAAGTAGATAGTCCATAGCATATATTGCCCCTCGTACAAACAATAACCCGAAACAAATAAATGGTTATGACTTACAATCGCACAGACCGGCTCGACCGACTACCACCTTTTGACTGAAGGAGTAATGAGGGTGTTTGGTGGTAGGGATAGGCCTATACATGAACTACGGTCATCACATGTAGCCAGTTGACATATCGTCCTAAATTCCTAGTTTTTCAAATAATACAACCGAAAACAACATTTGACCATTGAAATTATTCGAATCATGATCTTATTAAGGCTGAATCGAGAATGAGATGAGGCCCCCATTATGGCAAGGTTCTTTGCCCGGGTATAGTTGGTCAATGCCTTAAGACGTCCCTGAGTTTCGCTTCAGACTGACCACCTGATCGGAACATCTGCTTATGCACCTCACCGCCCAATGGTCACATATACTGAGATGGGAACAATAGGCCTAGGCCCTCATGGGCTGTTCGCCTCAGAGTTTAGTTTAGTTGTGCTGCTATGAATATCAAGATAACTGTTTTTTTCTTTTTGTAATTGTAAAAGTTAGTGATAACAAATAATAGTGCAGTGGATGAAACTAACTTTTAATTATATTTCTCACATTTCTTTCAATTGAACAATATTTTAAGAATATATGTTGTTTCAAAACTATTAGAATCTTGATTATTTGGTAGAGAAAAACAAGCATGGATCAACAATTTGCTTGATTTATCGTGGAAATATTTCATTTAAAAAATACAATTTTGCTTGCCACTATACCCCTAAGCTAAAATCATTCAAAGGCTCTTTTTCCTGAGGATCTATTTTAAAACTAAATAAATTTGCTTTCTTAAGAAAACTCTTTGCAACAGAAATAAAATATTTTGTTGGTGGTATTACCACAAAATATGCAAAGGTGACAAAAACATCCTTTCAAAATTTGTTACATTATATATATTGATAAACATATCAAATTGTTAAGGATAAACATAGGAATTGATACAGAAATTGTTAGTGTTTCTTAAATGCTTAAATTTTCTCTTTGATAAATTCACAGTTATTTGTTCAGATATTTTTTTTTAGTAAAATTAAAAAGTATTTGAATAATTTGAAATAAAAATGTGCACAATCAAATTAAAACACATTTTGAACAAATAATACTGGTTTCAGTATAGAATTCAGCAAAAATTCTTTGCTACCATCCAGTTGATAAATTAATATTTGAAATAAAAAATTCCCATCCCAAAAAATCCCCTTTCCCATTATTCATGTTGCGGTCCACGTGAAATAGTTGTCATAAGTATGAGTCCCGGTGGGAATAAAGGTTGAGTACCCATGCCTTAGACCAGGGGTGTCCAATCTTTTAAGGAAGAGTACCACTATTTGATAAAAAAATAATTAAACTTTTCCAACAAACAAATGTTGAAAAGTGAAAAAATGCTATTTACGAGTATAAGCTTATTATGGGATTTTTATGGAAATATCCCATTATTAATGCAAGTCTATCTACTCGAAATTAAAAATAATATAATAAATAAGACGGAAGTGCAAACTTAGGTTTTTATTTCAATAAACTTTTAAAAAGTTCTATCAGTTAAGTTAAGAAAAAATAAAAATGAGTAACTTGAATAATTTTATTCAAAAAGCATTTACTAAACGCTCAGTATTTATTTAACGTGGATTTTGAATTACTACTTTTTTTTTAACCAAGTCATTTACATATATCAGGATTAGTTCTTGAAGATGCTTACAAAATTAGGTTATGATAGGTGCACATCAGCTCGCTTTGAGTAAAATTTATTTTAGTATGTTTACAGTGGGAAATATTTGGTCACAAGCATATTTTGATCCAAATCTTTTGTCTCTTCAATAATATTGTAAAAAATAGTTATTTTTGTTATCTCTTTCCAAAAATTTCTTAATTTTTCAGTAAGCTTTCGCGTGTCACTGTTACAACTCCGCCGTGCTACACTGTGGCAAGCGTGCCGCGGGTTGGTCACCCCTGGCTTAGACCATTGAGCCTTAATTCATATACAGTAGAACGTCGTTTATCCGAATCAATTGGGACCGGACACCGTTCTGATACGCGATTGTTCGGATAACCGTAAACCGAATGCGATCCATGCAGTATATAATACTGGACACTATGCAAATATTGAAAATCATCCCATCCGGGAAACGCGCTTGAAGAAAAAGCAAAATAGATGCAAAATGTCGCAATTTTACCTTTATTGTAGAAAATAATTACTTATTTTTTGCTGTACCATTGTACACCTTCGTTTTTTCGCTGCAAGGTCTCTGAATCTCTGGAGCAGCAGTAGTTGAGTAGGACAGTACTCTGATTGTTGTTCGTACCACTCCATAGCTGTCTCTAACGAAGTAAAAGCGTCAGCATTTGATGGACCCTTGCTACTTTCGTTGTTGTTGTCCTCATCTTTATCCATTTCATCGTCGACACGGTCGGATTTTTCTTGCACGGAAGTCACAATCTCGTCATCATTTAGCATTTGAAATCCACAGTCTTCTGCTTCGCATGCCATCCAAGTTTCTGTGCCTTCGCATGCCATCCACATCAACAAAAGAGCATGTATACACCCCTCACTTGGAAACAAACTGACCTAATATTCCGCGCAGATGTTTACCAAATCACACAACTGAAACTCCGTAAATATTCCTCACCTTGGATTTTCCTGTCACTTTTGGCCTCACGCGAAACAACTGTTGAGCATTGCACAGTTCGAAAACGTATCCGGAATTTGGTTCGGATATTTGACGCTCCGAATAATAAACGTTCGGATAAACGACGTTCTACTGTATAACTAATTCTGTTTTCATCCTGTTTTAAAGTAGTGATTGAAATTTTAAGTTTGCTCGCTGTCTTACTATGGCAATATATTAAAATTTTTATTTCAATCACTCAATAATATGATTGAAGCTAAAATAACTGTATTGTCCTTCTCAAGATCAAATTTTATTTAAATACTTTTAATAACTTTAAATAAAAAGCCAGCTTTTTAAAGGAAACTTTATCATAGTATCCAGTAGGGACAGAGATATCCAGTTCTCTTATCTCATTTTGGGGCAACATGAGAAGGGTGAGCATCACGCAACTTTCTGTTCGAACATCCCTACGTAGCAGCTTGCGTAACAGCAAAGTTGGCTTGCTGGGATTAATAGCAACAATAAACAACAGATGACATTGCGTATCGTCTTTTATTATTATGGCCGGGCAATCAATTGGTCAAGTCGGGGATCCCCTGACCTCCCAAGACGCGTGAGAAATAACCACAACTTGAGTAACAATATAGTCTAATTCATTTGCCACATGTCTTGAATTTTTCTCACGTCCTACTCTTTATTCTTACTATCTCCTATACGAATATTTTGTTACCGATCGACCGTAATTAGACACAGATCATTTAAAGATTGTCTTTTGGGTGAAACACATTGGTTTTAAGGGTCAAGACCTCTTTCCAGGTGGTCTGTTTATCCCTTGACCAGTGGTCAGCGCCGTTGTTATTATCAATGAATTACCTCTGTGAGGTCGGTTTTTTTTTTGTGCTGAGGGATTCGGTTTTGGTTTAAAATATCATCTCGTGGGCTGTTTCTGAAAGGGACTAGCAAATCGTTTTACAACTGCTCATTATGTCCCCCAATATAAATCGCCATGGGGTGTCTTTTCCTCCCAGATTGGGGATGTCTTTAATAGTGGGAAAAAGATCCGAGTTGTCTTGGCTCATCTAAGAGGACAGCATGAATGACCTCATCGGATTTTATAGCCGGGGAGGGGTTTGTGTCGGCGATCTGTTGAAAAAGATTTATTCGTACGGGGATGGGGTCAATGGGAAAATAAAGCAGCGAGATGTCTTCTTTTCCCCCTTTTCTTGGAGGGAGGGGGTCTCCTGCGGGTGAAATTTATAAGTGGCATTACATGACACTTTTTTGATGCTATTAAGTAGAAATGGTAGGCATGTTTTCCATTAGAACTAAATTTTTCAGAAGCCATTGCAATATGATAGATGGGCTACCTTATTCAGGGCTGATGAATTTCGTGATCACGTGTATAGAGAATTTTTTCAATAAGAAATGATGAAGGATAGAAGAAAACCACCTGGCATGTATTGGAAAAATAGGGTATTGAATTTTTCCGTGAACCAATTTGACTTGCTGAAAGATTAATTATTTATTCTAAATGTAATTTGTCTTGTACTAATAACTCATGAAATCAAAAACTAATTTAATTAAAAATAAATTTATGTGAAGTGGAAATTTATATTTTTGAGTATTTAACGATTTTCCGAGGTGTTGAGGATTATTTGATTTTGTTTATGAGTGAGTGAGTGTTTATTAATGGCACACTATACACAGCAGAGGTTCCCAAACTTTTTTGTCTCATAGACCCCTTGCCATGTTTTTCGGTTTTGGGGTAGACCCCTGATTAATTAATATTTAATTTTTGCAAATTTATCAACTTAAATGTCTTTTTGACAGCTGGTACTACTACTTCTACTTTAAAAGAATTAAATTTCTAACTGTAATGAAGTATAGTGTTTAAAATTTAAAAAGCACATGTTAATTAATTAAATTAAAAGTTGATTAATAAATGCAACTGTTAAATAAACTAACTAAACAACAAACAAATGATTTTAAAGGGAGGAAGGAATCTCTAGTTCTACAATATCAAAATTTCAACATTTAGTATTAATCTTGTTTGGTTTAACCTTAAATTTTCTGTGTAAGTGTCCAATTTGGGGGGGGGGGGGAATTGGCAACTGCATTGAAGCTCCTTCACACTAGGAAAAGCAGTAAAAAACTTCCTCACGATATTCCAAAAGTCGAAATAAATAACAGGTTTGACTTTTTAAAGCGAAAATGTAGCATCCGTTTCTAAACTTTTAAGATCTTCGTTAGTGTTTATTACGATCAGTTCCTATTGTAATGTGGCATTTTTTTTCAATATGACTATACGAATTCATTGCCTACTGTATTGCCATAGTCAAATCATTCTCAAACCTAACTTCAAAATTAGAATAAAAGGCATTTAAATGTTGAACATAGGGTAAAATGTTCTGACAGAATGTCTGTGACAAATTTAGAAAATTCGGGACCTTCATTATTATACTTCTTTAACTTAACTCAGGAAAGAGAAGCCGAAATGTTTCTTGCTTTAATAAAATTTATGCTGTCACCTTGTAAATGTAAATTAATTTCATTATATTTAGTAAATAAATCTGTTAAATAGGTAAAATTTAGTTTCCACATGATTATAATTTTTTTAAAAATTAGTCATGGTTTAGTTTAATGAAATCTACTATAATAGACCCCCCCTTACACATCATGGACCCCCAAAATAATTTTTGGCTGGTGTAGACCCCTTGGAGTTCGTCGTAGACCACTTTGGGAATCACTGCTATACAGCAACACGAGGACTGTTGGTGATGAACCTCTTCATTTTGAACCTCGGTCACGTGACGAGGATAACATCGGAGCTAGTATCCCTTCTCTAAAGTACCACACCACTCCAACGGGAGGATTTTGAGCCTTGACAGATTTAATGGGCCTCAACTCCTCTACACGGCGTGTCTTCAGTGGTCCAAAGGGTAAAAATGAAACACCAGTTACTAGTTTATGACCATAACTACTAGGCTTACACGGCTACTTGTGTTTCCGATTATAGTTGCAATTAACTTTTCTTAAGGATGAATGAATCTCTTACCAGGAATCGCGATTAAACCTGTCAAAAATTTAAGGTTAATCCTTTTAATATAATGAATCATTAATAAATCTGTCAAAATATAGGTTTTAATCCCTTAATACGACATGAGATGTGACGCGATTCAAAATTGGGTATTTGTAATTACTCGTATCATTTAGACATAAATGAAAAAGATTCGAATTTTAATTAAATATACAAATTTTAAACTATTATACACATTTATGTGTATATATATACATACATGCACACATAAAGGAGTTTAGAATTACAGCAATCTTTAATGTAAAAAAGACAGATATTTTTCAAGATGTTTGTCTTCAAACTGTTTCGACTCACAGAACGATACTCACAGAACAGCTATACGATGTTTTCCAGGAGCCTCATTCCACCCTTAGAAGAACATATCTTAACAGAATATTTTATGTAGATCACAGAGCTGGTTAGAGGTACTTTAGGCAAAGTCAATTTAAAAAAAAGTATTGTATTTTTTACTAAAAACTTTTATTGTAATTTTAATGAAATTTACTCTTAAATAATATTAAGGTATCCGACTACGCTCGGAACTGTGATTTTGAAAAAGCGTATAAATGGACAATATTTATGATATTTAGTGTCACTTAGATTAGAATGCGTGTATATAATTGATTTAAGAATGTTACTACAATAAAAAATTATTTAAATACGATATTTTGACAAAAAAAATAAATAAATAAACATAGAATGACCTATTTTCAAAACATACACATTTTATGGAAAATGCTACTATAATAATAATACTTTGCGTTCTCAGATCTCTGTACAGAGCCTGAACTAAAATGTTTGAAATATAAATTAGAAATGGATTTATCCATATTTATATACAATAAATGGGGAAAATTTTAATAAAAAAAAACCGCCAGTAATTATTTTAATCGATAGTAATTCTGATATATTGGGAATTTTACAAAAATCCTAGTTCAGGCCCTCTGGAGATGTCTTTACTTTTTATAAGCAAACTATTATTATTATAGAAGCGTTTTTCAAAAAAGGAGAATGTTTTGAAAATAGGTTCTTCTAAATTAATTTTTTACCAAAATATTGCATTTACATAATTTTTTTTATAGCAATAATATTTTTGAAACCATTTTATACATGTATTCTAATTTAATAAGTGACATTAAATATTATGAAAATTATCCATTTATGTTTTTTTTTAACACGCTTTTATAAGTTTCACTTGCATGTAACGGAATCTTGGAACTCGATTTTCACCCACTTAAAAAGGTCAGATTAATTCGAAATTTTGCACACTTGTCAAGGCCCGATGACAATACAATAATTCCATAATTTTGTTCCATTGTCCTTATCAGGATCGTCAGGAATCACGATAATCAGATTTGGCGTCAATTAAATATATCACTTCCAGATTTGGCAACTTTTTGCACTTACAATTTTCGGATTTGGCGACTAATTCCATATAACATTTCCAGATTTGGCGACTAATTCCAGATTTAGCGACTAAAAGAAAAAGGTGTAACCCTACAGCGAGTGTTTTTAATTAATACACTTGTGGTTTATAAAAATAAAACAAAAAAAGTGTTCTGTATGTGAGAAAGTGGAGAGTGGGTGTGTGTGTTATCAATTTCTAATTATAATATAAACATTTTTCTGAAAATGAAAATTAAAAAAATAGGCTCGTGATGTAAAAAAAAAAAAAAAAATTATGTTCTAACTGTTAAATATTTTATTTTTATTTTTACAAAGCAATACGTTTAGAATTGATGATATGAATTAACATTATAGCAATACGTTTAAAAGGTGAGAATACGATTGATACTTAATATTACCATGTTTTTATTAACTCGCTTTCTTTAATGTCTATCCGGGTGGAATTTTGAAATTGATTTTCAATTGTGTGACTTTCCGATGAGCTAGAGACTTGAAATTTGGACCATATTTCAGAAGTGGATGACAATGCATGAACATGTGAAAAAAGAAGAAGAAAACAAAAACAAAAAGGAGGAATTTTATTCATTTTAGTCCGTTATAAAAACATGTGGTACATTAAATGTTTTTTTTTTAATTCGAACTTTTTTCCTTCTTACCACAGATTTCATTTGTTTGACCTGTTCTTTTGAGACGGAATCTAATATAACGATACGAGACTCACCCGAGGCCCGTAAACAGACAGAATAAATACACTTCAGACCCTTTAATTAAAATCCATTAAAGAGCAAGACTTATTCCAGCAGCCACGTAATTCTGCCTCCAAATATGAAACTTAAGGATAAATTCAACAATGAAAAAATAACAGTTTAAAAAACTAAAAAACACGCTTTTATTGTAGATCGAACTAAAAAAATGAAAAATAAATTATAATTTAAAAAAACTAAAGAACACGCTTTTATACTGAATCAAACTAAAAAGTAAAAAAAATTTTTTTAATATAACAATAAAATGATGAACGAGAAAATTAATGTCACTGGGGTAAAAGCGTGGGGTGCTCTATAAATATATCAATTGTTATAGTTTCTAACTTCTTTCAATTCCAAAATTGCACCCCACGCTTTTACTCCAATGACATTAATTTTCTCGTTCATCATTTTATTCTTATATAAATTTTTTTTTTTTACTTTTTAGTTTGATTCAGTATAAAAGCGTGTTCTTTAGTTTTTTTAAATTATAATTTATTAAAATCGCGGTTCCAAACGTAGTCGGATACCTTAATATTTGATCCAAGTGTCACCTACTTACCCATGAATTATATTTAGCATATGGGCTTGCATTTTCTTACACAAATTGTCTAAAGCTAGGTAGGCCTACTTGAAATTATCTGCAGTGCGCGAGCACGCATTTCATATTATGTGTTTAATTCGTTTGTGTATTTTGTTTTTGTAGCCACTCACGTTGAGAAATATTTTTCTTTATTACATGGTTTATTACATTTATACATTGTTTTAAATGGTATTAAATGTTTATAGCTATGTAAGAGATCTTGCGTATTTTTCATTAATTTCCCATCTAAAATCTTGGAGTGGTTCTTGCTTCGATTTGGGTTTTAAAATCAAACCGATCTCAATAAGGCGATAAATAGTTCTCTTCAGTAGCGCACACAAAAAATTTTCAGGGGTGGGGGATCCATGGTCGAAAGTCCCTCAACTCGTATCATACCTGAAGACAACACCGATTGATTCTTCTCATTTTGTCAACAAAAAACAGTAAAAAATAAATTATTGAATTGATAATTAGCACTAATTAATAAAATAAATTATTAATTTCAAGTACTTAATTAAATTTTACGATATACACACACACACACACACACACACACACACACACACACATATATATATATATATATATATATATATAATATAAAATATATATATATATATATTATATATATATATATATATGGAAAAAATTTATATAAAATATAGAACATAACAGAGGAAGAAAAAAAAAATAAGATCCTAATCTAATGAAATACAAATAAGAACCTAGCGAGTCAAAATGCAATTTCGGACCTAGGACCGAATAAGTGGGGTTAAACTAGTTTGAAGGCGCCAACCTTCCCCTTTGCAACTCGGTAGGAAAGACCAAAATAAAATAAATAGAAATTTAAAGTATAAAAATTCTAAGTATAAAAAATCCAAAGTATAAAAAATCCTAAGTATAAAAAATCTCATAGAAATATGAAAGAACAACCGACTACTATTAAGCAAAAAAATTCTCCCAAAATGTTTAAGCAGAAAAATATCAAAAGAATTACCCAGTAAAAGGATTCTTCCAAAAAGATTTTAAAACTTCTGCTCACAGAGCTTATTCCAGGAGATCCAACACTCTTGAAACCGATGGAAAGCTTTTATATGTTGTGATAAATATCTAAATTGCACTTAAACGCATCCTTTATACCAGCTTGTAAGGAAGACTTGTAAGGAGGATATATATATATATTCAAAATTTCTCTACAAGAGAGAGATGAATTACATGATTAATACTTAAAAGAATATCAATTGCCAGAAAACAAGACAACAGAATTTAGAAGGAGATATGAAAGATTGAAATAACACAGTAAAATATAAAAGAATGGATGCTTCAGTATTATCAACATTGCTGACTTAGGACAGCTAGTATACATAAAATTTTCTTTAAAAAAATCCTTCTGTATAAAAGTGGGGTTGAACATGTTTTTTGGCCAGCCAACCTTCCCCCTTTTTTGTTAATAATACCAAGCAAATACCAATTGGAAATAATGGATAGGAAATCTAAATCCATTATAAGGAAAAGGTAACTTACCCAAAAATTGCATACTGAAATGCAGAGCCCGCGCTAAATCTGAGTACAATAAACAAGTTATTGCCAGATTCTGGACCCAAATACAATTTCAAAACAAAGCAATGGCTGAAAAATAGCACTTAGCAAAAGTATGAAAAGAATAGAAATAATAAAATAAGAAATGTAAACATACTACCATTATCTTAGAGACTCTTAATATGGTTTAAAAGTTATAATATATTCTAAAAAAGTAATTTTATCTAAAACTAGAAACTGGGGGTATTTAAAACTATCTAGGAAGAATAATAAATCTATAATATAAACCTTTTAAAACTATGGAAATTTAATCCTTACTATTTAGAATTTCATTATTTAAATATCTATTAATAAAATTAATAGGGTAGTTTTGAATTAAACAGTATTTAGTAAAATGTTTATAATTTTTTATTTTTTCTGATTTATTAGAAACTAGAATTTTATTGCGTAGTGTGTAATTAAGAACAATATTTCTGAATATAGATACATGCACATTACTTTCCCAATGCGGTACTTTTATAATATTGAAATTAAAGTCTTCTCGTTTACATAAATATTAGTAACTATTTTATAATCTTTTAATTTAATTTCTATATCAAGAAAATTTGCTTCATAACTGTTACTATTTGTCTGTATTAAATTAAGATATTATGGATAAAAATTGATATTAGGTTTAAAGTTGTCTTGCTTGCCAAAAATGATTATATCATCTATATAACGAAAAAAATGAAATTCTAAGTGATCTGTGAAACTATTTTCATAATAATGTAAATATAAATTGGCAAGACAGTTGCTATCTGAGCCACCTTGTGGAAAACCCTTAATCTGTTGATAATAATTACCATTATAATAAACATAATTCTCTTTTAGAACTAACCTAAGTAGAGAACCAAATCTATCATATTTGACATTTTTAAACAAATTATCTATATGTAATTTTACTAGTGTTTTTATCATATCATCAATATTTTGTCATCAATCGAATAAACCTCAGGTGCTTTGAGGGGTATCCGGATCCCCAGGACATCCACCCCCTTGTGTGCGCCACTGCTCCTCTTTTCTTCATAATAGATGTTTCCCCCAAATGCAAAAAAGTGTATTTCTCATTAGAAAACTAGTTTTGCAAAACATTGTACTAACGAGTAAAAAATTACTTCATGGAACCCGCAATAGCAAACATTAGAATATTCAAAATCTAGTAGTTAGTACATATAAAAAAATGTTTTAATATTCTTTTATTATATCATAATAAAAGTTTAAAAGTTTTTCAACATAAAGTTATGCATTGATAAAATTTTCATTTTAAATGTGATAGGTAGAAGCTTTAGATCCTTGTAGTTCATATGGGGTTGTGTTTTTTTACACAAACTGTCGAAATCTAAGTCTTTTGAAATTTTTCTATAAACTTCATAGAGAACGTGAATCCCTTTTACATATACATTTATAATTTTCTTTTCGATTTTTTACTGTGACTTGTGGAACCTCTGTATATGCCTCATAGAACCCAAGCGTTCCATGGAACGCAGTTTGAAGACTACTGTTCTAAACAAACAAGTTATATAAAAAAATTTGAAATGAATTCCTACTTTGAATAGAGGAATAGAAAGTATTATGTATTTTATTAACGATCGAAATTTGAACAGGATATATATAGGGAGAGGGGGAACTAATAGTAGGAATTGAAGAACAGCATGATTTGGTCTGCATTGTTGTAACAATGCACGCCCGATTTGGCTGAAAAACCGCTTTTTGACGCCAATTTTTATCATGGTTTTAATACTTACATTGTTACAACAATAGAGATAAATTTAAGTTAGCGTTGAAAACCGGAAATTAATGAATTAATGTATGAAAAACTATATTAACATCAAGTGTCATCCTCTACAAGTTTAAAAAAATTTATTTGAACTTGATTGGATGAACGGAAAGTATTTTATTAACGATTGAAAATTTGAACAAGATAAATATATATAGAGAGTGTGACCTAATAGTAGAAATTATAAAATATATCTTATAAATAATAAAAAAAACATAGGATATTAATGAAGTAAATGCCATGAAAAAACACACACATTCCTGAACAAGGACGGGGATATTCCCGGAACGTCCTTATTGTTGCCTCTGACCGACACCCAAGGAAATTGTTGCGTCACGGTGGTCAAGTGACTGAAAAGGCAATTCTTTATTTTCTAAGCGTGTTCGTAAAACGAGCCCAGGAGGGAAAGGTGTTATCTACCTGTAAAGTTAAGGGGAAGAAAAGGTCAATTCTGATTTTATGTCTCGAATTTGTCTAAAAGGTGATTTATAAACAAATTTTTCCCACGCGAAAGGTATGCGATGCTCCTTCTGATGGTACGAGAGAAGGTAAGGACAAAATTTATATGGCCTTTTATTTTTCTATAGAGTGATTTATAAACAAATTTTTCTCACCCTGGAGAATGGAGATAACATTCTCTTATGCTATTTACTACCGATGATTTGGCAATAGATCAGAAATTTTTTGTATAGACGGTTGACCAATATTGAAATACTATATGATTTTTTGTACTTGTGTGTGTGTGTATATATATATATATACAGTCAAAACTTTTATGTAACGAATCTCTATTTTGCTAATTTTATCCTCGAACCAAGAACATTTTACTATTTACTTCGTAAAATAACCTCCAAATAGTGAAGTGCGTTTTCTAATTAACGAACTTTTTCTCTTGTGATTCGATTTTTTTCCTACCTATTTTTAAAACACTTCAGGACATTGTTCAACATATTTTATTAGTACAGTAGAACGTCGTTTATCCGAATCTTGAGACCGGACACCGTTCGGATACGCGATTGTTCGGATAACCGGAAACCGAATACGATCCATGGAGTGTATGAAACCGGACACTACACGAATATTGAAAATCATCATATGCGGGAAACGTGCTTGAAGAAAAAGCAAAAATAGGTGCAAAATGTCGCAACGTTACCTTTATTGTGGAAAATGATCACTTATTTTTCAATGTACCATTCATTGTACACCTTTTTTTTCACTGCAAAGTTTCTGTTTCTCTTGAGCAGCAGTAGTTGAGTAGGACAACACTCTGATTGTTGTTCGTACCACTCCATAGCTATCTCTAACGCATAAAACGCGTCAGCATTTGATGGACCCTTTCTAATTTCTTGTTGTCCTCGTCTTCATCCGTTCCCTTATTTCTCGTTAAGTTCCAGAGCTTTTTCGCACAACAGAGGGCCCGATATCGGTTCATCGTTGATCATTCTTTGTAAAAACCACAAGTAGAGTGCACGCTCAAGAACCAAATCGTTTGCTTCCCTCATGGTTTTCCCTTTCTTCGCGCCATCTTCTGAGTCAAGTTTTGACTCAAAATTTAAAATGTTTTCTCGTTTTTTTTATGTCAGAAATTGTTGACTTTCCAACATTGTAAAATTGTGCTAGAGTCGCTCCACTTTCTCCCTTCGCGAGACAGTTCAATATTTCAAGTTTTGTCGCTATGTTCAAGACGCTGCGCTTCCGTTTTAAAGTCGAAGCCATATTAGTTCCCAACTCAACAAAAGAGCACGTGTACACCTTCTCATTTGGAAACAAACTGACCTTATATACCGCGCAGTCACTTTTGGCCTCACGCGAAACAACTGTTGAGGATTGCACTGTTCGAAAACGTATCGGGATATTTAATCCGGATATTAATCCGGATATTTAAAGTTCCGGATAATAAACGTTCCGATAAACGACGTTCTGCTGTAAACAAACTTTTAAGGACGCATGTTATAGTGTATGTTCAATATATTACAGATTATACAATAATGTACGTCTAAAATTCCTTGTGGGCTTAAAATAAGAAAATATGGTTTAAAAAATTCATTAATTTTGATATAAAATTATTTTTTAAAGTTGAAAGTACAATATATTTCCTGAACAATATTTTCTTTTCTTTCTTCTTGTTTTCCTTGCAGATTTATTTTTGCTGGGAAAAATATATAAATTGAATAATTTTTCATTTTTAAAAAAAAAAACAGGAATAATTTTTTTAAGTCATACATAGTGTTTATGTATTTAAAAATTTGTTTTATGTGGTTTCTAAAATATATTAAGAGATGAATCTCTATTTCACGAATTTTCCCTATAACGAACTTTCTTAGGGATTTAGCACCTTCGTTAAATAGGTCTGAATTTTACGATCGATTTTTTGTTGTGCAAGAATTTATGTTATCACATGGAAAGCTCAATTAAATAAATAAATTGGAAGAAGAATATTTCATTGTTCCAAAAGTATTGCAATATCATTCGGTAAAAGTGAAAGAAAATGTAATGTTTGCTTGCATTTCCATGGCTGTAGTCCTGTTTCGGTGTACTTAATTGTAGAGGTACACTTTTAAAATCCTTCACGGGAATTTTTCAGGGGGAGGGGGGGGGGGTCGTATGCCCATCATTGCCATTTCATACTATAATATGCCACCAAACATATTCTTTTGGTTTTGACGATTTTCGAAAACAAAAAACAGTAAAAAATTAATTATTGAACAGATAATTAGCATTAATTAATAAAATTGATTCTTATTAACAAATACTTAATTAAATTTTATGTACAATATATACATAAGCTTATAATTAATTGAAAAAAAATCAAGGGCTTGGTGGGGGGGGGGAATTCCGAACCTACTGGGAAGGGGCGCCACTGATAAATATGTATGTGTGTAAAATATTCATTTTGTAAATTGGGATGTGATTTTTTTTAAGAAATTGAGATAAAAATTAATTCTATGTAATTTTATTAAAATAAATTATAACTTTTTTTTATTATAAATTTCTTTAGTTAGATATGAATAGGTACATATTTACTTTAAATTTGTAAAAGTTCGATTTACATTTGTGGTTTGGATTTCATGAAGATGGGAAAAAATCAAGTTAATGAGATGGATGAATTTTCTGTTGTGTTGAACAAGCAAATCGATATCAGGTTCAATAGACGAAGTTGCAATTCTTAGTGCCTTTTCAAGATGTTTGTCAGTGATCTTTGTCCTATTTTTGTTTTTGTAGGCTTCATTCTTGAAAATAATTGTTCACAAATATAGGTATCGCCAAAAGTTGAAGACATTAATAAAGAATGATTGTGAAAATGAGAATATTTATCGCGAGGGGTAGGTAATCTTTATGAAACTCCAGTATAAAGAAACATTCCCAATTTTTTCTTTCAGTTGAATGTCACTTTGCAATTCAAAACATTCCATTTGAAGATTTTTTTTAAACATTTATAAGCCCCGTGCACCACGCAATGTATAACACGGGGGCATACAACACAGACAGAAGAAAGGTTTACAACACAAACATCCATGCCTTCTCCGGGATTCGAACCCAGTCCCTACGGCACCGCAGTCAGCTTCACTGACCACTATACCGGATGGGCGGCTATTTGAAGATTTGAAGGTAATTTATTCATTTTTAGAAAAAACGGGGTAGAAAATATGCTGAAATACTCCTCTTTTTTTCAAAAATCTTAAAATCTCCTTTCAAACTCTTGAATTAAATCGAAAACTAATGCAACATATTTTACATATTTTGTGCAACTTATTATTTCGTGTGCAGCCAACGTATTGAAATGTGTCAAATCTTTTACTTTTATTTAATTGTGCCAAAATTTTAACTTTCCTTAGAACGCTGCTATTGTTTTGAACATGTTATTAATAAATTGAATTTTCCCTTTAAGTCTCAAATTTAAAACATTCGAATGGTTTGTTAAGTCTACTAAAAAAGCTAAATGTAAAACCCAATCTTCGTCTTCAAATTCAGTCACCGGTTTCCCTTTTGTTTCCATAAATAATTGTATTTCAGTTCTCAAATCGTAAAATCTTTTGAGCATTTTCCCCTTTCTGAGCATATTACTTCTGTATAATAAATAACATCTGGAAATTCAGTGCCCATTACCTTAAGAAACTCTTGAAATTGTCTATGATTACGTCTTTTTTGCTCTTATAAAGTTATTGGTTTTTGTAACAACGCTTAGTACACTTTCCATTTTTAAATTTTTTCCACATGAATTGCCCTGATGTACAATACAATGATATGCCATCAAGATCAAACTGCCGGCAACGACGGCTTCACTATAAACCATTTTAACGAATACCCCATTTTTACCCACCATGGCAGGGGCTATCAATTGTTTTTGAAAAATATTGCAAACATTAATTTTTTTAAATGAAAATGTGTAAATTTAAATATTTTCGTTTGGGTATATATGATTCAGAAAAATACCACGGAACTTTTTTTAGTAATGGGAACTGTTTTTAATTGAGAAATGTTTAGAGTTTTAGAATAAAAAATATTCGTGAATTTTAAATTCACTTTATACTACAGTAATACGAGGGCAATTCGATCTGTAGAAAACGTTGAAGACTTATTTTTAAATATCTCACTCCAGTTTACGCGATGTCTTTGAGAGACTCAGATTTATAGTCCCATTTTTCCACACAATAAGTCTTTAGTGAATCTAAAATCGAGAACACGTGGTTCAACTTAAAATCACGTGTCATAGTTCTCATGATCTGTTTAGAATTCCAATGCGTGCTTTTGGCATTGTTAGCAAAGATAAGGAAAAGATGATACTTTATAAATCTAAACGAATTCTTCTTGGTCAATCAACAGGGACTTAACTGCCTCCGTATCATTGATAAAAGGCTCCCACTCTACAGGGGCCCTAACATGTGTAAGAAAAAATCGTAAAATGCTAAGGGGCCTCCAAAAAGAGCCCCTATGGAATTTTAATATAGGTATCTCACTCAAGACTAGCTATGTTAATGGTTATCAATATAAGAACCATTCTCCATTTATCTTCTACCTTAGACGGTTGATTTATAAATGAACCTCCTTCTTTTCAAACTTTACTTATCTATAACCAGCAAACAGGCTTTTCACTACGAT
Organism: Trichonephila clavata; assembly: GCA_019973975.1. Taxonomy (NCBI): domain Eukaryota; kingdom Metazoa; phylum Arthropoda; class Arachnida; order Araneae; family Nephilidae; genus Trichonephila; species Trichonephila clavata. The sequence continues at coordinate 25,204 of BMAO01026571.1, forward strand.
ATTTGTGTCTATTTCCCTGGAATATGCCACCCAAAACCAGTTAATTCAACGTCTTGAATCGATTCTTGGTAAGCATTTCAAGGTTTGCGAAACCTCAGAGTAAACTATTATGAAGAAAAGGACTACACACACCACCAATACATAGGCTACATTCAACAATATGAAGGCTGGAAATATTTATAGTTCATATACATTTGTGCAGGTTTTAAATAGGGGAAGGTTAGTATTTCTTGCTGGAGATAGCAGAGAAATATTCAATCACCTTCTAAGATTTCAGTAAATCCGTGTGCTTTAATTATACTATTGGACCTCGATTTGCTGAATCCCTTTTTAACGAATTTTTCTATTTTCCGATTATTCAATGAATAATAAAACTCGACTAACGAATTATTTCAACAGCCGAAAAAATGTTATTATAGTTTGGATTAGAAAAAAAATAAGCCTTCGTATCAAATGACATACTTTTTTTTGTCTGGAACAGAAAAAGACTTTTAATGCAAGAGCAGCACATTTCGACGGAAAAGAGTACATCCCATTCTTAGACTTTCCTTGTGCAGATGAGTCATGTGCAGTGGCGCACACAGGAATTTTTCAAGGGGGTCGGGGTCCAGGGTCGAAAATCCACCATTCCCGTATCATGCTCCAATACGCCACCCAACATATTCCTTTGGTTTTGTCGATTTTCGAGAACAAAACACAGTAAAAAAACTAATTATTGAAAAAATAATTAGCATTAACTGATAGGATTATTTATTAAAACAAATACTTAATTAAATTTCGGTTACCATATACATAGTGTCACTGTCACGCGGTAAAGTTATTAAATTACTCATTTGTGACGCACGATGTAATATTTTGAACGAGCTACTTTGGTATATTGTCTTTGGCAGCGAGCCAAAAAAGGTTGATAGAATTCTCTAGAAAGAAAAATGGTGAATTTGTTCTGCTCCTATGAGTTTTGTGTTATTTTGGTAAGATTTGGGTTTACAACTGAAATATCACTTAGCAATTCTTAATATTGTACAGTCGAGACTCTATATTGCGAATTTTTCTATATAGCGAACTTTTACCTGGAACCAAGAACACATTTCACGATTTTCTTTGAAAAATAACCTCCCAATAGCAAAGTTCATTTTCTATATAACAAACTTTTTCTCATGTGTGTGATTCAATCCCCCCCCCTATTTTTGAAATATTTCTGGACATTTCGAGTTATTCTCTCTTTTGGCACATTCTATGGTGGTCATAAATCTTGAACTGGTTTCATTAGGTGTCTAACTCACCAAGAGCTATAGAATTCTGGGCATTTTTTCCAAGAAGTACAACCTGAAACCCCATTGTCCAGTTCACTGAAAGCATCATCCATATCCCCTTTTACCCTCAGTAGAGTCTCATGTCCTAGAAGTAGTCTCCGATCATTTGTAAAGTTGATCAGTCGTATTGGTAACTTCGTTTCTTGTAGCTCGAAAATGTCAAAACGTAAATGTTTGAGCATCAAAGAAAAAAAGTTAATTCTTCAGGAAATGGGTAAAGGCGCCAAGAAACTTCTCTTGTACTTTTTCTTTCTTTTTTTTATAGGTAAGATATATAAAATAAATCTATATTAATTTTAAAAAAAGGTGTAAATAAATACTTTTTTTTATATATAATATTTATGAATTTAAAATTCGTTTTATGTAGTTTATAACAAAAATTAAAAGATGAATATCTATAGAACGAATTTTCTATATAACAACCTTTTTTTTCGGATTTAGCGACTTCGTTATATGGAGATCCGACAATAATTTCTTCATTAAATGTACTGGCATTCTCGAGAGAGATAATCCAGAATATAAATACATTTTCTTTGATTTATACTCAAAGTAAGTTCCTAGAAGATGGTCATCCCCCCCCCTTTTAAAGAATTCCTATTTAGTGGAACTCAAAACCACTTTTAAGCACATTTTTCTTCAAAATATTATGTTTTTTTTTATATATGATATCGGAGAAAACTCTTGAAAAGAAAGGGAAATAATATTTAAAAATAAATATAAGTAATATCATACTTTAGTTTCTTTCTAGCCTTAACATTTTATTCAAATACATAGTTAAATTTTAATCAAATATCTTCCGAAATGATTTTCTTTTCTCTAGCGGAATCCAAAGAGAAGCGAAAATATAATGGAATTTTGGGAAATGAATTCAATAAGAAGAAGCTCTTTAATTTTGTGAGTGTGTTGTAAGATTTTCGTGAGAATTGGTAATTACAAGAAATTTCTGCAGTGATACAAGTAATTACCGTAAAATCGGGCGTACAACGCGCACTTATATTTTCAAGCTGCATTTTTCAATTTTTATGTATATTCGCCGTATAACCTCCCCCACCTTTTTCTTTCTAACGAAGAAACCTGAAATGTACGTATGCAATGCTCTCATGTTTTGAAATCAGTGATCTCTTGGAGGCTTGGATAACAGCGATCATTGTTAAGGCGGTATCACACGTAAATTTTCCGTGCAATTTTTTCGGCCCAACTTTTCTTCGAATCTGAGGGGGAAGGGTTACCGTAAGCAAAACGACATGCTCTGACGTCAGCCAAGCTCTTTCTCCACATTGAAACATTACTCGCCGATTTTTCTGCTTCGAAAACGACCTTCCAATATTATTTCTTTCATTTAGCTCGCGCTTTTGTTTATGGGGGTAAACATAAATGGAGCATCACACACACATTCTGTTCAAAATATTATATGCCTTTAAAATATTGTACACCATTAAAATATTATACGATGCGTTTGATGCGAAGCTACCACCATTACCGCCATCTTGTTTATGACGTAGGACGCCGAAGAACTCCATTGGTTGGAATTTCAAGCAACTTTCATTTAGAGCAACTTTCTCAGCTCACTGGCAAAAAGTTGTTCGGAAGCCATTGCTATGGCAACGGAGTAAAAATTGCACGAATTGGACCTAAAATTGCACCAAACGTGTACGTGTGATTAGGCCTTTACAAATTTAGCACCACCCAGGGAGCATGTGTAGCTTGGGAAATGCCACGAACGGGAAATGCCTTTACTCCCCCATCTCATATGGCTGGACTGTGGCCTTACACTGGGTCTCAACCGGAGAAGTCCTCTTGACTCTCAGAAGAGCCTTATTTCCCCATTCATTGACAAATATACTACCGTGAGCCAAAAAACCATAGGAAGCTCTGGCCATTGTGGGTCCAATCCCGAGGCCCTTGGAGAGAGTCTAGACTGTTGCCTCCTTTCGTCTCTAACCCAGAGGTTCCTAAACTTTTTTGTCTCATAGACCCCTTGCCATATTTTTCGGTTTCGGATCGACCCTGCTTATCTAATATTGATTTTTTGCAAATTTATAAACTTAAATATCTTTTTGACTGCTGGTACTACCACTTACTCTAAAAGCATTCAATTTCTAACTATAGTGAAGAGAGTACAGTTTTTAAGAAGCACATGTTGATGAATTAAATTAAAATAAATTAATTTAATATATAAAACTGCTACACAAAATATAATTGAACAACAAACAAAAGAGTTTAATGAGAAGAATGAACCTGGTGCTTCAATAACAAATTTTGAATATTTAATATCACAATCTCTCTATAGTCAAGTTTAACCTTAAGTCTCCTTTGTTAATAAGTGTCCAGTTCCCCCTTCCCCTGTGGCCGTGGTAGTCAAGTGGTCAAGGCATCGGATCATGGCTAACGTGTCATGAGTTCTAGCCCAGTACCACTGAAGACCTTCCGTGTAGGGAAGCGATGCACTTTAAATCTATCGAGAGCTAAAATGTCCTCTCGTTGGTGTGGTGTGGTAGTTAGGAGAGGGGGAGGGGTGCTAGCTCAGGTGTCGTCCGCGTCACTTGACCATGGTATAAAATTACGCCTCCAAAAGTCGCCGTGGAGCTGAACAGTGCGACGTTAATATTCATATACTCGCCTGCGTTGGCTGCCGTTTTCCGTATTTTTTTCGTATTCTGTCGATTCGTGGAATCGAATTTTCATACATGTAATGATCCAACGTGTGAAGAGAGGTTGATGCACATCAAAACTTTTGAGTATCAAATCCCTTTAAAGTCCTTAGTTAGCGAGGTGGGGAAGTTTGGAGAGTGTGGGGGTGGTGCAGCTCAGTTGTCTCTTCTTAAATCTCACCTAACTCTCTAACCAAATCTTTTAAATCACGCCTGAATTGGGTGGCTGCGGTAGCTGAGTGTCCTAGGTAACGAACTCGAGGCAGGCATGTCGTGATTTCGAGCCTAGTGCCGCTGAAGACCCACCGTGTAGGGGTGCGATGAACATTAAATCTGTCGAGAGCTCAAACGTCCTTCAATTGGTGTGGTGTAGTTGTTAGGAGAGGGGGGTGGCAGCTCGGGTGTCGTCCGCGTCACTTGACCATGGTTCAAAATTACTCGGTCCGTCGCCAAAAGCCCTCGTGTAGCTGAACAGTGCGACGTTAATATTCACTCACTCACCCCCCCCCCCCCCCCGCGCTGACCCCCCCCCGCCCCCGATCCCATTCCCCCGATATTCCATTTTTTTTCGCCGCCGGGGTGGGGAGGGGGGGGGCGGGTGCGTCCGCGTCATTGACCATGGTTCAAAATTACGCGTCCGTCGCCAAAAGCCCTCGTGTAGCTGAACAGTGCGACTTAATATTCACTCACTCACCCCCCCTCTTTCTTTTGCTTTTGAGATTGGTAACTTGCTGAAACTCCCACTCGCCAAGAAAAGCAATTAAAACTTTCTCACGATATTCCATTTAAAAAAAACCCATTCCACAACATTCCATCATTTTTAGTTCGCAACAAAAAAAAAGCCAAAATTGCTGACATCCGTTTCTAAATTTTATTTTAAGATAGTTAGAGCCTAATCTGAGCAGTTCCTATTGTAACAGGGCAACTTTTTTCATTGTGACTATATGAATTCACTGTCTACTGTGGTATTACTATTAAAAAAAAGCAATCTCAAACCTAATTTCATCTGAGTAAAGGACATTTAAATGTTGAACGTAGGTTAAAATGTCCTGACAGACTGTGACAAATTGAGAAAATTTGCGACGTCCAATATTATATTTCTTTAGCTTACTTTTGGAAAGAAATGCTGAAATGGTTCATGTCTTAATAAAATTTATGCTGCCACCAAGTAATGACAAATTAACCTCACTAAATTTAGAAAATAAATCAGTGAAGTTGTTAAATCTGGTTTCTCCACTACATATATTTTTTTAAAAGATTAAAGCCACTATCTGGTTTAATCAGAGCCACTATTATAGACCCCCAAATTATTTTTTCACTGGCGTAGACCCCTTTCAGGTCGTCATAGACCCCTGGGGGTCTAAATAGACCACTTTGGGAATCACTGGTCTAACCCCTGAACATGACTTTTTGGGAGTATACCTCCACTGGCTTGGCCTGGCTGCTGACGAGGCTAGCCCATTCTGCGGCCAAGCCAGAATGGATGGCAACCACCTGCTGCAATGTACTGGACTCGATGAATGGGAGGCTCGGTGTCAAATGATCCAGAAGCCAAGCACGGGCGTTGGATAAATAAATAATGTTTTGAAATAATTTATTCGAGGTATTTATTGAAGGTTTTTGAAAAAATTAAGTACTTCTAGAACAACAACCCTTTAAGTTAACAAGGAATGTCATTTCTTTTAAATAAACAATATTTCGATCTGTAGAAGCCTAATTTTCTTACGATCATCTCTTTTTTTTTTTATTTTTAAAACTATCATTTTTATACCCGGTTTATAACGCACTCGTACATTTTCATCTTATTCAATTCCTACTATTAGCTCACACACTCTCTCTCTCTCTTTTTATCTTATTCAAATTTTCAATCGTTAATAAAATGCATTTTAAAGCCCTCAATTGAGCTGAAATTTAATATATACCTTCATTGTACGTATTGTGTTTATACTCCAGACACAACACGTTAAACTACTTGTTAATGGACAACGAGTCCTTTTATGTAGAAAGATATATAAAAAATCCTAAAAATGTTTGGCGACTCCAGCTGTAAGTCACGTGACCCCTGATATAAGGAACACTGGTCTTTGGGTTAACGAATCCAGAATGTAATATTAACGTTAGAACAGGGATGTCTTAAGACTATTTGAGGCCCTGTGCCTAGAGCCATCTTAAGATTTTTTGAGACCCTGGAAGCCTTACAAAAATAGGCCCTACCTGTGTTACTTAAATGTAGACAGTATACAGTGGTGGTGTCCAACGCACGGCACGCGTGCCACAGTGTGGCACTGCTGAGTTGTAAGTGAGTGAGTGAATATTAACGTTGCTAAGTTGTAAGAGTGGCACGCAAAGAGAGAGACTTATTGAAAATATATGATACTAAATACTAATTTTTTATTACATTATTATACTAGCTTTTACCCGCGGCTCCGCTCGCGTTGATGTCTTTAAATAACTGTCAAAGTCAAAATCATTATCATTAGAAAGTAAATAATATAATATGGTAATTTTTTTATTGCTTGACTGGAACCAATAAAATTTAAAAATTATAAAATTGAGCTTAGTTAAAAAAACTGAAAACGTAATTTATTATAATAATTAACAACAAATATTCAATAACTTAAACTATTAATATTTTTATAAAATCGAAAGTATCTGCGTTTAATATATAATTCCTCTTTAAAAGAACTCAAAACAGAATATTATTCTAAGATGCTACTGTACACATTACTGATATTACATGTTCTTCCGTCAGTTGCAAATATGTGAAGATTTGGGCATTGGACACACCGATCAGCCTGCATGTAGTTGGCCATGGGAAAAACATTGCTTTTCCAAATACACCCCTGCTACCTGAAATGTTAGCTTTGGTAATAGCAACAGTAAAACTGGAAATTGAACTTTTTTGAATTGGAAACGGTAGGTGAGTGGGGATACTTGGTATTCGAGGTATGATAACACTATCCCTTTTCATGACATATGTTAAAATATTGGCACCAATCTGCATCAGTTTTGTGATCCAAAGCCTCGTTCCTTTACATAGTCGAGTATCATCGAGATTCTGCATAACTTGTACATTTAGTTTTAATTGAAATTTATGTGAGGGTACACAACCGAAAGTTCAAGTGAATTTAAGAACTTCGTGGGATATTCGTTTTCAGACTGAATTTTTCAACTTTTCCCCATAAGCTTGAATTCACCAGCCAATATATAATAAAGCTACCATTCCTCCTATAATATCTGTAATATCTCGTAAATCCTGAAGAGTCAGATTTACCCCTCAATTAACTCCAGAACAAAGTCACGTTTTTCAACAAGTGTTACGCAAAGTAGAATCCATCAGTGGTGCACTCTTTTTTCTCGAAGCCCCTGGAGGAACAGGAAAAACATTTTTGCTAAACTTATTACTAATGACCATCAGAAAAACCCAGAAGATAGCAGTTGCTATGGCTTCTCCTGGTACAGCCGCGATTTTACTGACTAAAAAGGTTGTACTGCACATTCCGTTTTAAAATTATCGCCTAATCTTGCATTTGAAGATTCACTCATCTGAAATTTCAGAAAAAATAGCTTTCAAGGCTGGATGCTTCCACAATGTAAGCTTTTAGTGTGGGATGAAAGTATGATGTCTCATAAGAAAGCTATAGAAGCGTTAAATCGGACTCTTCAGGATTTACGAGATAGTACAGATATTATAGGAGGAATGGTAGCTTTATTATATATTGCTGGTGAATTCAAGCTTATGGGAAAAGTTGAAAAATCAGTCTGAAAACGAATATCCCACGAGTTCTTAAATCACTTGAACTTTCGGTGTGACCCTCACATAAATTTCAATTAAACTAAATGTACAAGTTATGCAGAATCTCGATGTCTCGACTATGTAAAGGAACGAGGCTTTGGATCACAAAACTGATGCAGAATTGGTGCCAATATTTTAACATATGTCATGAAAGGGATAGTGTTATCATACCTCGAATACCAAGTATCCCCACTCCTACCGTTTCATTCAAAAGTTCAATTCCAGTTTTACTGTTGCTATTAACAAAGCTAACATTTCAGGTAGCATTTGAAAAGCAATGTTTTTCCCATGGCCAACTATATGTAGCCTATCGGTTGTCAAGCCCAAATCTTCACATATTTGCAACTGACGGAAGAACATATAATTATGGTATACAGTAGCATCTTAGAATAATATTCTGTTGGAGCTCTTTTAAAGAGGAATTATATAATAAACGTAGATACTTTTGATTTTTAAAAATATTAATAGTTTATTTTATTGAATATTTGTTGTTAATTATAATAATAAATTACGTTTTCAGTTTTTTTAAACTAAGCTCAATTTTAGACATTTTAAATTTTATTGGTTCCAGTCAAGGAATAAAAAAAATACCATATTATATTATTTACTTTCCAATGATAATGATTACTACTTTGACAGTTATTTAAAGACATCAACGCGAGCGGAGCCGCGGGTAAAAGCTAGTATATAATAAAGCTACCATTCCACCTAAAATATCTGTACTATCTCGTAAATCCTGAAGAGTCCGATTTAACGCTTCTATAGCTTCCTTGTGAGACATCGTACTTTCATCCCACACTAAAAGCTTACATTGGGGAAGCATCCTGCCTTGAGAGCTATTTTTTCTGAAATTTAAGATGAGGGAATCTTCAAATGCAAGATTAAGCGTTAATTTTAAAACGGAATGTGCAGTACGACAGTTGGTCAGTAAAATCACGGCTATACCAGAAGAAGCCATAGCAACTGCTATCTTCTGGGTTTTTCTGATGGTCATTAATAATAAGTTTAGCAAAAACGTTTTTCCTGTTCCTCCAGGGGCTTTGAGAAAAAAAGAGATTTTGCGTAACACTTGTTGGAAAACGTGACTTTGTTCTGGAGTTAATTGAGGGATAAATTCTGTTACTTGATGTTGCAATGCTATGAATTTGTAGTTTAATTCTCAAGTAATTTCAATATCGAAGCCATTTCCATCGACACGTCTAGAGCTAATCATTCCAAAATCATGTAGCTTTCTCCTAACCATTCCGAAAACCTTTATTGCGTTTCGTTGTAGATGTGTTTTTTGAAAGGCATATTTGATTGGTTTTCGTCGCAAAATATCTTCCGCCATGTAGTCTTTGTACTTATTCCAAAAATTCAAAGTAATAAATACTTTCAAAACTATTCAAACTAATCAAAACTACTAAAGTAATCAAAACTTTTTATGAAACTGTCAATTAATATTATCATAGAATTTTCAATATCACGCGCACGCAATTCGCTAAAACTTTATTTCGTTTCCCTCTTTAAAAAGTGGGAGGGGGGAATTTGCATTAAAATATCTGGGATTGTCGGAATAGAGAGCTTCTTAGCCAACTTGGCGATATTTCTCAAAGTTTGAGTTTGACATTTAACAAACGTAACGCAATAAACGTTAGACGTTTAATAAAAAACCATTTAAAAATTGCTTTTTGTTAAGATGCTAAATTACACTATGTTTCAGTTATTTGCTACAAATCTGAGAAAATTTTTATTAAAATTTCCATTATTGACCAAATGCATAATTTTGCGTCAACTTGGCGGGAAGTAAGCAACATATCAACGTTTTACCCGCATAGTCCTCGTTCCCGTAGGAATATGGAGATAAAATATATCTTATGTTACTCGCTGATAATGTAGCTTTCCATTGGTGAAAGAATTTTTAAAATCGGACCAGAAGTTCCCGAGATTTGCCGGAACAAACAGACAGACAAAAATTTTAAAAATTGTTTTTTTGATTTAAGTGCGGTATATACCTTTAAATGCATTTAGTAAAAAGCTGCTAATTTGAGATTACAAACAGACACTTCAATTTTATTTATTTGTATAGATTATATTATATTGTTATATTACATAATTATATTATATATATTGTTATATTATATTATATTATATTATTATATTATATTATTATATTATATTATATTGTTATATTATATTATTATATTATATTATATTGTTACATTATATTATTATATTATATTACATTATATAATTATTATATTTATTATATTGAAATGTGGTTGTCTAAAACAAGACAAAAAAATCAAAATTTATTTTAAATACACTTAATTAAATTACAATTGAAAATTACACAATGTTGACAGCACTCTTTCATTGTTGCGTGCGTTGGTTTTCCAAAGGAAATGCATTTGTGAGATTCTGGAATTTGAGAGTGTGTTTTTAAGTATCTGAAAGAAAATAATAAACTGCCCGGTGACTTGCTTCAAGAATGAAGATAGGCTTTGAGATTTAGGTTTTCTTAGCAATACTATTAGACATTTAAATAATTTAAATGTAAGATTACAAGCAAAATATTGTTCTTTACAATCCTGGTTGATCTTATATCTTTTCTAAACACACGTTTGCTTTTTTGTCACGAAAGAGAAACCGATGCGCACGTAAATCAACCCGATTTTGTTAGCATCTTCGAGAACTAATCCTAATATAGATGACTCCGTAAAAAATCTACAAATTGAAAAACGATATAAAAAAATTACTGACTATTCATAATAATTATTCAGAATTAAATTTTTCTGGTTATTCAGTTTTATTTTATACCTGACCTAAAACTGATTGAAACTGAAAAAACAACAACAATAAAACTAAAGTTCAAAATTTTGTCTTATTTATTCAATTCCTACTATAACTCACTCTCTCTAAATATTTATCTTGTTCAAATTACATAAATCATAAATAAAATGCATTTTTAAACACTCAATTGAGCTGAAATTTTATATACACGCTTATTTTGGATGACAATACAGTAATTAAATTATAATGAATAAAAATTAATTGATTAAAACTAATTATTCAAAGAATTACAAATGCAGCCACGTTGGCATCATTTTGGGTGACTTAGCGACCTTTTTGGCGTGTCAAAACTTGAAAAGGTATTTTTCTCACATTTTAAAGTGCTCATTTGATAAGTGCTCAAAGACTCTCATGAAATACTATGTACTTTTTTCGTGAATATATTCCATAATAAACCTATTTTTTCACCTTTCCATTAGTTTGTTGGAAAAGTTTGAGGTGGGCACGCATAGTTTTTTTTATCAGATAATGGCACTCTACCCAAAAAAGGCTGGTCACACCTGGTATACAGCACACATTGTTGAATCCTCCTACAATCGGTAATTTGAAACAAGTAAATGTACATGACTCACAATTTCAGAACCATAAGCACAAACCAGCTCGACCGATGACCATTGCGACTAAATGAGTTGAATGATTGTTTATGTTATTAGGCCTAAGCCACGGACAACGATCATCACACAATAATAGTCTTGCCCCTTTTACCAGTTGACATGCAGTTTGAAATTCCCTGTTTTTCGAATATCTACGGGAATAATACTCGACCATTCAAATTAACCGGATGATGTTCTTATTACGGATGTGTCAAGAACAGTGGCATATCTACCAATGGGCTAGGCAGTGCCCCCGGTGCATGGCTACTATGGGCCCGGTGCATCCCGGATCCGTTAACTTTTTTAGAAAAGTAATGCACAAATCTGTGAATTATATCATCTTTCATTATTTGAGAAAATTTCAAAGAGTTATGACGAAATTTGAAACGCAAGGTGCGTTTTACGTAACGATGAAAAGGGAAAATTTACGAACGAAGACAAGTGCATTTTAAATATTTATTTGAGTAAAATAAAAAATAATAATTCAGTAATTATTAATCAAAATGACAAAATTCTTTGACAGAATTATTCTATGAAACATAAATAAAGTTATTACCATAAAAAATCAAAATCAAATTTTGACCAAAATTTGACATTCTGAAGGTCCACCATCCCCTTAGAGTAACTAATTAAGCTTTATCACTTATAATCGAATCCTTTTATCCTGTTGAGAAATATATGCATAAACCTTGAGCTATTAAGAGGACATTGACTTAAACGTGACATAAACATATTTTCCAACAATGTCCAAATACAAGCTCTTGGGAAGCACTTAAATCACCTCCCCCCTTCGTACTTAAATCTCTCTTCTATATAAAATACGTAATCCTTGAATCTAATGTGGTGGCATTTCTCTCACACCTGCTGATTGAAACCGTATCTCGCAGCCATGATTCTTAGCTCTTCTAAGAGCTTTCAATTAGTACAATCGGGAAATAATCATGTTTGTCAACAAACATTTAATCCGATCGAGATGGACACACAATCCATTCTTTTCTCATAAATAGAGCGTTGACATATAAGCGTCACGGGAGGTCACTCTCGGACCCCTCAGACTAATGAGGGCGACATCTCTTGATGTCCGGCGGGTCGAGCTCGTAAAAGTGTCCGCTTTGGATGTTAGACTTTATCTGTTACTAATGACCCGCCGAATCTGATTGAAAAGGTCGAGTTACGTGTTGTTAGGGTCAGTTTATTGATCATTTCGCCATTTGGGGGGTCTGACCGATACTTTCCCACAGTAAAATTTTCTGTCTCTATTCTTGATGTTTTTTTTTATGGAAATGCGAGATACCGGGACAATCCTGTTCGTTCTCCGGCGCCAGTTTTTAAGAGGTTGTGTCTTTGTTCCATAATGCATGATACAACATCAAAGGTTCGGTCCGAAATCAGTTTCGACTTAGGCTTCGGAAACAGCAAGGATTCCCAAAAGAAACTCGTTTTCTTTATTTTACACTAAGATTTTATAAAAGAATTTCTCCACAATGTAGAGAATTTTGTCCTAATGACCACACGGTTTCTCATGGGTTATGCTATCAAAAATAATTAACACTAGAATGACCGAGACTTTGAATTTACCTACATTGCCCAAAAGAAGTCAAAATGACTGCATTGTGAAAAAGTTACTAATGGTTAAAAAATTCATTTAAAGTTAGTTTTTAATATTTTTTATATATTAATTACATTTATAAAATAGGTTATTAGTAAATATTAAGAATAAAAAAAATTTACTTCATTTGTGGGGGAAAAAATTATGCATTATTTGCACATTTTATGCAAATAAAAGTGGGAATCCTTTCATATGTACATCTTCCGCAAACACACGTTCGACATTTTTTTCATAAATTTAGGACATAAAATGATATAAAATATGAAAAACTTGTTAGAACAAACATCACTCTGTAAACATACGAATAATAAGCACTACTTTAGTTTATTAAGCAATGGGCCTATTTACACAATGAAGTGCGAAAAGAAGTAGGAGGGATAGGGCAGTAAGGTATGTGGAAAGAGACGAAGTTGTAATGTTAGCATCAAAATAACTGTAATCTAATCTAACCACACAGAGAGCCGAACTGGTCAGATAAGAAATTAACTCAATTTAATAATAAGAGTTATTTGATTATTTTAAATTTCCCAAGCAGTCAAAATGACTGCTTTGGGGCAATATAGGTATACCTAATATCAGTAGCGCACACAAAGGGGGTGTCCTAGGGGTCTGGAGCCCCCCCCAAAATATCCCTTGAGTTTTTTCGATTGATGATAATCCTATATATATAGCGTAAAATTTAATTAAGTACTTGTAATTAACAATTTATTTTTTTTAATTAATGCTAATTATTAATTCAATAATCTATTTTTGACTGTTTTTTGTTAACAAAATTGACAAAATCAGAAGAATCAATTGGTGTTGTCTTGAGGTATGATACGAGTTGGGGGACTTTTGATCATGGACACCCCCTTTGAAAAATGTTTGTGTGCGCTACTGCCTAATATATAAACCCGAAAATAAAGGAGGAAAAAGGTAACTAGAATTATAGAGAATACAAATCTAGGGTCATATTTATATGTTCTAGAAAAAATCGCATAATTTTAAGGAATTGTATTATTATATACATAATTTTTTTTAATAGAACTAAAAAGCAGTCAAAATTATTTCCTTTGGGCAATCTAGTGTTAATTAGTGTTATATTAATTTTTTGTATACTTTTTATTTGTTTTTCTTTAAATATATTTGTATTTTCTCTCTTGAAGGTATTCGACTACGTTCGGAGTCATTACTCTGAAAAAATATACAAATGAATAACTTCTTTGATATTTAGCGTCACATGAATCAGTTGATATCAGATATACATATAATGTTGTTGTTGCTAATTCCACCTGATCAACAGTCCCAGGTCGAGGCTCACGAAATTCATCGTGCATATAAAACTGCTTTATAAAAAGACCATCGCAATAAATTTTGAATGCAATTGTTTTTGGCGTAAAATGAAGAAAAATAACAAATTTTCCAATTATTCACCTTTTATCGAAAATACTTAAATAATATAATTATATTTTGCCTATATATAGCTAAAACTTCTTTGCATATCCAGTTCTAGGATTTTAGAAAAATTCAAATTATTTACAAAGTTATGATCAATCGAAATAATAATCAGTGCTGAGTACTAAAATTTCTCTAATGTGATATATTGAAATATGAATAAATAAAGATCCCACATTTCAAAAAAGTTCAGGCACCTGAAAACAGTATGGAAAATATTTCTATCAATTTTTTTGTGAATGACATTTGAGTTGCCTCAATTTAAAAACTGTAATTTTTGTTTAAAAAAATAGATTTTTTTTTAAAGAAAAAATGGATTTTTTTTATAGAAAAAATGGATTTAAAGATAAAAATTACAGAAGAAGCAAAAATAAATGTATCAAATAAGCCAAATTTTTCGGAAAGTATCCAAATATTTTTTTTTTTTATTACAAGCAGTGTGAATAGTTTTAAAAATGGGGGAAAAAGGATAAATATTTATATGAGAAGATTAACTTCCAATTTCAAATTAACAGCTTCCTTTTAAAAAAAAACAACCATCTTACTTTAAATTACTTATAATTCCATTTCTATATTTTGCAGTTTGAAAAGAAAGATGGTAAAACAAAGAAATTTTTTCCAACCATTAGTAAGAGACTGTCACGCCATCATTTTTATACTAGTTACAAAATATAACCCAATTTCTCACTGGTCGTGGTAACTTCAAAAGCTATTTGAACAAATTTAATTGGGTACTTTGTGGTGCAAGGGGATTTATAAATGTTTTCATTGAAAAAAAAATCTAATGGATAAATAAAAAAAAATGGAATATTTTCTCCAAAATTACAGTTTTTAACGAGACATATATTCTGCATTAGTTTAAATTAGGGGTTCTTAAAATTTTTTCTGGATAATATTGGCTAGTTTTGATTTGTTAATTAAAAAGAATGTAAGTTGCAATTATTCTTAGCTATGTAAGAAAATATGTTCATTTTGCCAAAATAACTTGATTGTTGAAAGTTACCTTCTGTTAATTCAGCGATTTTAATTATTTAATATAAGCTGAAATAACTTATAAAAATCCAACAGAGCTGTCTCTAATTGGAAATTTGTTTTTAAATCTCTCTACCTCTTCCAAATATTCAATAATTTCTTTATATTCTTGAAATTAAATACCGTATTTACTCGAATCAAAGCAGCACTTTTTTCCCTATGCAAATGCCACTGAAAATCGAGTGCAGCTTAGAATCGAAGGGAAAACAATCTTGGGATGGGGCAATTAAAGCAGTAATGTATTTATTTAAAAGTTTATATAATTTTGGTAAATTAACTATACAGTTATTATCTTCTAATTAGTTTTCATTTTAAATTTTTTTTAGTTTTGTAAAATAGGATATCTCTCTCGCGCGATAGACCCTTTTACACTGTCTTTCATTTTTGACAAAAGCTTGTTGAGAATTTGGGGTGCGGCTTAGAATCAATGGCGGCTTACTTTCGAATAAATACGGTAAATGCTACTTGACTAACTAACGTTTATAATACTCTTCCGGGTGCTAGGGTGGTGGTCGTCCCGTGGGGTCGGTCTTTTAATTTTATGCCCTTCTTGGGTGAGCTCGGCCTCCCTTGAGTGAGAAAAAAACTTAAGTGTTTGCGGTTTCTTTATGGCTGTCTTCGCCAAAGGTGGCGTGGTAGGAGCGGACACATAACATTTCGTGGCCTGAGCGGACACTTTGAATCTCATCGTGGTTTGGGCGGACACATTTCCCCCCTCCACATCTTAGAACAGATTCGATTACCGAATTACAAGGATAAATACATTTTTGCCAATCAAATTTAATTACTTGTATTAAATTGTTAAGATGTTATAGTGCGAATACATTTTAAACACAGCGAAATGTAATAGAAATAAAAACTTTCAGAGAAATATTTAAAAATTAATAGTAAGTAACAATATAATGAAACGCAAGAACGAATTTCAGGAATTTTGTGGAAAACTGTATTTTAGAGTCAAATAAATATTAGAACAGGTGCAATAGCCATACAATTAATTAGTTTCATGAAAGGAAGTAAAAATAAATACTAGAAGTAAAATACGCAAGATGCAAGTAGATAAAAGAAAAATAAATACAAGTAAATAAACACTAACTAACCTTGCATCTTGCGTATTTTATTTAGTTAACTTAGTTAAACTATAATGGGGTGTTTTTTTAGTTTTTTTTTAAAACTATAATTTGCTTAATCCCATTCTCGATAACTTGGCATTTTCGCAAACTCGGCCATCCTTCTGTTTACATTAGATCGAGTTTTCGGGTATTAATGAATTACATTGCATACAAATAACTAAATATCCTTATTTTTATCTACTTTAATTTTTATTATGCATTTTCATATCCTCTTGCCCCCCCCCCCCTTTTTCTTGTGCAAACAAAATTGAACTTTTATTTTATATCAACATATTTTTTCTTTAAGATGACATTAAATTCTTATGAGTATATTTGCACATAATTATTAATTTATCCTTGAATATATTAATGTAAATAACCACTCATAAATTGTATATACTTTAATTAATTGCAATATTTCATGTAAAAAATCACTGCCAGTACTTGTCAACAATTATTATTTTGTATCTTTATACGATTTTTTTTTTCTATTGTGTTCTGGCACTGGTTTACTATTGGGATTTGTACTTTTTATTCCATATTCAAACGGAAAGAAGATAACATGCAATAACAGAAAACAATGCAATTATTTTCTATTCGTGTTTATGTTTGGATTTTTCCAGCTTTTGACTTAAAAGATTCTGTATTTTGTGTATTATTAAATCAGGTAAGAATATTGAGAAAAAAAAAATAGTTTTTTTTTTTAATAATTATTGTATGTAAAATAAAATGTGTATATTTTATTGATGCATTAATAATTCATTAAATTTCATCCTTACGTTATTTATTTTTATATTTTTGATAATTTTTAACATTTTTTTTATGAGTGACTCAATTTATTAAACATCTACATTATTTTTATACAAATTTAAAAAAAAGCGTTAATCAATATTCACGTAGTTTAATGTATTTTCAATCAGCTGAGTTTCTTTAAAATAATATCTCGTTAACTACTAATTAAATTTTGAATGAAAAATTGTGATTTTAACTAAAAAGATTCAGCTTTTTTAATGGACAAAAATGACCAAGTGTTTGTTCATATAAATTCCGTTTAATTTGAATTACCTTAAACATAATTTTGCATTGTATGTTTTCAAATATTTAAAATTTACATACATTTGTCTTTGGGCTTGAACTTTTTTTTGTGCGTGTAGAAAAAAACGACATTATCTCTCTCCACACTAGATTATTTGCCAGGTTCAACATTTTGCTAAGAAATAGCTACTTAAGGCGCCATCTATTGAGCAGTACTTGATTCTCTTTCTTAAGAGAGCATCTATTTTTTTTTTTATTAAAATTTTTTAATAATTTAAAGTAATTAGAATTTTTTTCTTTTTCTTCAGCTTTTGCAATTCGCTATATTTTGTACATGAGAATGCTTTATAGAAAAATGTATTTTTTACTTTTTTAATGTATCATTTAATTTTATTTTTCCTTTCCACCTTTTGGAAAATTATTTTTTTGTCAATTGTAAGTATCAATTTTTTTTAACTCTGCCGAATTTAAGATTATGATGCAAATATATATCTTTGAATAATATAAAGAACCTATTCTACCTTAACTCTTTTTTAAATTATTTTCTTTCATGCGTGAATTACTGAAATATATTTCTTTAATATGAAACTATTTCATTATGAATATTTAAAAATTATAAAAAGCTGTTCGATACTTCGAATCAAGCAAAAGTTCATCGGCAAATTAAGAGAATACAGAATTAAATAATTTTCTGCGAAAATATAAAGAAATAAGACATAAACTTTAAAATCTTTCATTTTGTTTTTTTTTTTTTTTGCTCATTGTTTTATTTTGAGTAATTTTACTTTGTAATTTACTTGAGTACAAAGCAATACGATTTTTTTTAGAGAAATTCTTTTGACTAAACTCAGATTGCTTTATATAAGAATGATTTATAATTTAAAATATTTACGGGTACAATTTTCATTGGCTGAATGCTTTTTTTTTTAAAACTGTTTTTTATATTACAGGAGGACACACTTCACAACTTTATACCAGTTCTTTCTTTTACGCAAGCCAAAATCCGATTGAGGCCAAATTCCATTTTTTTCTTCAAGAATAAGTTTAAAAATTCCTTAAAATACAATAACTTTTCATTTTTAGTTAAGGAATTATGGCCGCTAATATTACAACTTAAATTCTACGGTATAATTAACTTATGAATAATATGCATTTAATATGAAAGCAATATAGAATACTTTAAAATAAAAAATATAAATTTTGAACAAATATAAAATCCTAAAAATTAAATAATCTAATTTCCATTACGTAATTTATGTGAATACTTGCAGTAAAGCAATTTATCTTTGTTTAAAATTTGATTTCCATTGTTAAGGAACAACTTGACATGTGAAGTTTTTTAAAGAGAAAAATTTTTCGAATAAATTAATATCAGTTTTTTCAATTAAAATGTTTTGAAGATTTGCTGAAAAAATTTCTCTGGTGACATATCTCTTTTTCAATTCCTACTATTAGCTCACTCTCTATATTTATCTTGTTTAAATTTTCAGTCTTTAGTAAAATACATTGAAAAGAGCTCAATTGAGGTGAAATTTTATATACACAATTTTCTTGGATGACATTCGGTAACTAAATCTTAATTAATAAAAATTAATTGATCAAATCTAATTATTCAAAAAATTACAGATACCTGAAATTTTGTTTTGGGTGACAATACGATAATCTAATTAAAAAATTAAATTAAATAAATTAATTTTTCTTTATAGGAGAGAAAAAAATTAAATTTGTTCCTTTTCCAAAATCCTTTCCCCCTTTAAGTGTTTAATATCTAGAAAGACAATTAGAGAGGGCTGAGGCGACACAATGGACCCTGACAAAAAGTTTTATGGCTCGTTCTGACCCTGGAGCAATCGTAAAAAACTGGGGAAGAATTTCCTTAGACCCCAGTTAGTATTTGTTTGTTAGTTTGATTTGAGATTTTATTTGGTTTGAATTAAATAAATTATTTGATGTAATTTTCGCGATATAACCATTTTTTAAAAAAAAATTGCATCTACTATCATATGACAAAATTAAATCCTTTCTTTCCTTTTACTAAAAAAAAGTACAATTTTTATTTTTATGCATTATTCATAACTTTATAAATATATTTATTTTTAATTTAACATTAATATTTATTTTTATTGCAAAATTACAATTTGTACATTCTAGGAACACACATCACTAAATCTTGTTACTTAGCTATCGATTCCAGTCGCCAAAAACACCAATCGTAATTGTAATTTTTTTTTTAAAAAAAAGTAACTAGAATATATTATTTATTATTTATTTATTTTTTTTGTTGTTGACCTTAGTAGGAATTAACTTTAAAATTTTTTTTATATTACTTATTGTTCATACCAAAGAATTCGAAAAAACGAATCTAGAATCTCGTGGCGCCATCTATTAAGTAATATCTGTATTTAATAAAAGTTGGTCTTGCTTTAAAAATAAGTGTAAGAGAGAACGGGTGGAATCGTTAGCAAACCAAATTAGAGTAAATGTTACCTTTAAAGTGTGAAATTCAGTTACATAATAGAGCAACCAGTTATCACAAGTCAGTTACAATATATGACAGATGAAAAATGTCATACCTAGTTATTCTAGGAATTAACTAGGTATTCTATGAAATAGTTAATGATAGAACGTTAAAATGAAAAATAAACAATCTCAAATTTATTTTATAAATTAATTGATCATAAATGGCTAAAATCTCACGAAGGATACATTTTATCCCTACGTCGAATAATTAATTGATAAATCACAAGGAAAAGCAGATGATATAATTTATAATTGTTCATGTTGCTAACTAGTTAAAAAGAATGAAAAAAATAAAAAAGAATGTGTTGCAGAAGTATTTAAATTTAAATATTAATAAAAAATACATGCTGGGAAGAAAAACTGCTGCTTCATAAAAACATTGTGCAAACTTTTTCAAACAAAAAATCTAAGAGAATATCAATTAAAATTTTATGAAATACCTTTATTTTATTTTTCATTATTTATTAGAGCACGGATTGCTGTAACAACACTTCGAATTGCATTGCATATTATTTTTGAAAGAAGCACACTTTTTATTATTGCTCATTTTCTTACACGAGCACTTTTTAAATCCTTGTCCAGTGCTCCAACTTTGAGCTGTCGAAGCGTTTGTCCATATACGGAACTTCCTCAATGAAAATTAATTCTCGCTTACGTATAGTGAAATGAGATCTAGGGTACAATTGTTTTTAATTCGGTTATCTTTTGTTCCCAATCGGAAAAATTCTTCACAAGAATTTTCTATAATGACTGCTGAAATGATCTAGTGTCTCCTCATTCTTGTGGCGGTATCTAAATAAGCTAGTAACAGC
>BMAO01026572.1:0-32327 GCA_019973975.1 Trichonephila clavata
TGGTTACGTATTGCTCTAACACAACACAAAACTTGTGTTACAGCCTGTTTACATAAGGAGAGTAGTGAGTGTTTAATCGTGTGTGTGTGTCGAGAGTTTAATAAGGTAACGTCGAGTTATCGCGGAGTTGTAGTCTGGCCATTTGATTTTACTCGAAATATTGAGTATACCAAAACGTATCGTTTTAGTTTAAAATATCAAGAGTTTTTCTTGGGAATGAGCATATATCGGGAATTATCGAGAGGTCTGGCCAAGAATCGGACTGTATATAAAACCTTTATTAATTAAACAAAATGCATTACTGAGGGCTACGCCTCATTTAATTATTTACTTAAATATATTTTCCATTAGCTAAGTTTTTGAATCAATATATCATTTTCTAATGTATCGGAAACTTTGGAGCAAATATCTTAGTATTGATTTTACTAAGTGTTACCGTTAAAGTGTCTATACACACATAACACATATGGTTTCACAACAAATACTAATGGCATACATAACACATACAATATCACAATCCTTGATTTTCACTTGTTCAAAACCTCATACTCAATTGGAAAACTCTAAACTGCTAGCATTAGTTTTAGAGACAGCACAACGTAAATTCACAAAATAAATATTTCATAAAAGGTGTATCTTTTGAAACAAGCAATATCGGATCTTTACTATTAATTTCAACATGTTGATTTTCCCATTGTTCTAATTTATCAGAATTTAAGAACACATTCAGACTTCTAATTTCTTCAAACACACAATTGCATTGATTTTAATATAAGGCAGCTTTTGATAACTCAATACTGTTTCTGTATCTATCCACTTACTTTCATGAAGTCTTCAATAAGCGTCCTCCATAGAGGACGATTAATCACTCTTAATACATGTATTTCAATTTTAAAGATATAATTTACGAAAAAATAATCATAAAAATGATTACACAATACTAGCAAAACTAGAAACTAAACAAAACAAATTTTAATGCTTCTAAAAAAGAAAGAAAAAGAAGGATGTTTTAACCTGAACTTATACAGCTGTAGTTCAAAATGATAAACGTCAATAGGTTATTCAAACTGATTATCAAAATTGAATCTGTATATTTATTATATCATATCTTCATCTTCCTTAACTAAATTGGTATTCTTCATTACTTTTACTTGTTGCTTAAATGTAATTTACATGAATATAATTTCCTATTTTTCCATTTGTAAGAAAAAAAATGAACCCAATATTGTTGAGAACGAAAAATTCATGAGGGAATTATTACTAAATGTGCATATGTAAGTGATCATAATTTTTACTCAGAACTGATGCGAAAATATGGAATGTCTCATACAAAGTCAGAGTAAAAGATTTTAGTGAATGCGAGCTCATGTGCTCATTTGGAGAACGATCGACGAAAATTATTTTTCTAGATAGTAAAAGATTTATTGAGCTTAATTGCTCATTGTGTAATGTACTTTGTATTTCATAGTCCACATGAAGGATTAATACCACAGTGCGGAAAAATAAACTCTACTATTTTAGTTTGCAAATATTTTAGTTAACTTTTTTAGGACTCAAAGATTCCCAAAACACAATCAGTATTTATCATTATTTTGAATTATTTGCATAATAAATTTTTAAAATGTTTTTCGAACAAAAAGGACTCAAAGATAGTTTTTGTAAATAAAAAATAAGCATAAAAACACTATATTATAAACTATCGTTTATATCATCATTAATTCGATTAAATATTTCATAGCACATAAACGTTTTTATGAGACTATTGCTAATTAAATATGGATCTTTAAAAAATAGTTCTTATTAAATACATAATATAAGCAAAATACAAACACATTTTAGTGTTTAAAATTTCTTAATTAACAGAACCCGTGTCCGTGTGTTAAGTTGTGGGTTCAAACCATGTGTCCTGAAAACCCACCAGGTAGAGGGGCAAATGTAAGCAAAATACATGCAGGTGATTGAGGGGTGTGGAAGTCTGTAATGGGGTATGCTAGCTTAAGTGAATCGTCCCCGTCACTTGAGCGTGGTTGAAATTTACGCGAGGTCCTTTGCCAATACCCCTAGTTTACTTTTCGGTGTGAAGCAAATTAAAATAAAATCATTCATGTAAGTCACATCAGAAAAATGATGTAGTGAGAAAAAATAATTTATCTGTCACTAGGAAATTTAAAAGGAACAAATCATTTGTTAGTCGTAGCTTTTTATTCTGATAAACTTACAAGGCTTTATCTTTTAAGAGCTTTGTAATGTTTATTTTTATGATAGATAAATTTGAATCACCATACAGATAGAGATATTTTTTGTTTGGTAAAAAACATATTCCATAAACTGAAAAAATTTATCTATTTGAGGAATACTTAAAAATACGAGGTTGATAAATAGGAACTCTATCAGTGATAACTGCAAATTAGAGATTCAATAATCTCAGGGTTGATACTTAAAGATTTTAATAATTTATTTTTAATAGCAATATCCTCAAATAATACCTATATATATATATTAGCGGAAAATAAATTTTTAAAACAATTTTTGAAGTCAGCAAATATTATTATAGTTTTTTTGACACGTTTAAAACAATAAACATGGAGAAAAAAATCTTTTGTTTGAGTCCTACTAAAAGTTTCATTGCAAAAATAAATAAATAAATAAATAAAAAGACGATATTCTATTTTAAGTATATTACTATTATCAGAAGTTAATCATGGTAGGCTGATAGCTTATCTAATATCAATTAATTATTGAGTCAAATGTATCGTTAAATGAAAAATGTGTTAATTTATTCATGTAAGTTTTACAATAGTGTAAGAATAATTATTCTAATTAATTATTTGCAATACGGATAAATAATAAAAATAGTCTTTTTATACAAGCTGCTTGCTTAAGTGTTGAAGTTTACTTGCTCTACCATTAGCAAACAATATTACTGCAAATGGCTTACATAAATGCAGTAAAAAAATTAATTTTCAAAGTTGCAGTCTATTTTGAAAACTTCTAAATTACTTTTTCATTCAATTTTGTTACTTTTCTGATATCATCACGTAATAGAACAAGAACTTCACACTACCAATGGCTTTAAGGCATGGAATGTAAACTTTTTATAAGTCAAAAGAAATTCGGCTTAGATTAAGAATATCGTTATTCGATTCTTAACAAAAATAACTGCCAATAGCTTTTCGAAGAATTCAGAAAACTCATTGAAGGTGCTGAAATAGAAAATATTGGAAATACTCAAATATTTCCATGTGCAGTGAAATGATTTCTCTCTTTTGTATCACGTGATCATGATTTTATATAGAACACAAGGAATTTTCGAACCGTTAACGACAAAGACTTAGAACGAATTATCGAAACTTTTGCTAAAATGTAACTTTAATGGAAGAGAAAACTTGAATGGAACCTTTTGTGTATTCATCTATTGTAGTAAATATCGATTTCTGAGTAACTCTTCCATTATGCTTCTTCATTAGAAAATACTAAATGAAAGACGTAACTATGAAATACATAAAATAGTTCATAAATATGTTTTATCAATTATATTTTAAACAATATTATGTAGCAATAATTTATTAAGGAAATATTGTACAGGAGAATATTAACATAGCATCATCCAACGCAATTTATAGTTATTTTTGTGTGTTATATGAAAACTTATGAACCAAACTTTTAATTAATGGCGTAAAATCGATTTAAGGCTATTAGATTTTATTATTTCTTCGGAAATCTGTCGACGCTCCATTATTCATTTCATTTAATACTTTGAATAGTACCATAAATCAATTTGTACTTCCTAAGGAAAATTATTAAAATCATTAATTGATTTTACGTATTTAAAAAAAAAAGATTAATATATTATTCTTACGTTCATTTAAGGGGGAAAACATAACTTACATATAAAGGGATTCATATTATTCGCTAAATCATATACGTAAAGAAACAAGTTATTTTATTTTTATAATGATACATTTTTAAGAAACATTGATATTATATTTAATATACAAGTTCTTTATTGTGCATCTTTTATAGTTAATCCAACATGACGGCCATTTGGCGCCCAATCTAATGCAACAAAGGACAACATCGCAGCAAGTAGTCACCAGGCAGACTTTTCACTTATGCTCTCAAACAACTTTAATAGGCGTTCTTCTGTAGGCATCTGGATTGTGAAAACAGTCCCCAATCCCATATCTGATGTACTTACTGTGCGAGAAAGGAAGTTTTCATTCTGCGAGAGGCATGGTATGGCTTGGAGGAGAGATCTGGGAGGGCTTGCCAAGACTCTTTCGATGGGAGAAGAGTTTTGCAAGAGGAGCTGAAGGCTGCTCTCTGCTTGAACAATGGTAAAGCGAACATAGACACTGATAGGCGCCTAGGAGGATGATGAAAGGGTGAGTGAGCTATGTCCAGTGTGGTAAATTAGAATTTAACATGAAAACTTAGAGAAGGAATGGAAATTTTAAATTTACTTAGATGCTATAATAAACATTATTGCGATCAAAATAAAATACTATGGAGGGTTATATGTCTAACTACTTTAGCGCTCTCTCTACCATTAACTAGTTTTATTCACCCTCAAACCCCTACGCGGTATTAAAGAGTTAGCTCAATTTTTATTTATTATTTACGTGATTTTTAAATTAAACTTACCTGACCTGACATTTACATATATTAATTGTTGCTATAAAATTTCAATAATGCATTACACAATTTTAAATGACGACTTCTCACATTAGATTACTTTAAATTTTACTTAAATTCTAGAAAATATTTTCTTAACCTTACTAGATAGATATGCTCAATAAATTATACATTTAAGTTAAGCAATGCACACTATATAAATTACTTTTGGACTTGTAAATAAATTTAATACTAATTTCCTTTACTGCTTTAATTTTTAATGGTTTAAAGTTTCAAATAGAAGGAGAAATGTATCTTCAATTTTTTTAAGCATTGCAGATGTGAGGTTAATCGTGAAATGTCGGAATTTTAATCAATCAAATGTAAATCATTCATAATGTATTAGACCTAACATAAAAATACCTGTTTTAAGATCATGTGTTCTGTTTTCCCGAAGCTCTTACAATCTGCAAACTCGGTCACGTACAGTACCTACAGCAAAATTGTTTATAATTTGAGTTATAAGTCCTTCTAGGTGTTTGTTTTATAAAAATACATACTTTTTTTCATATTTTGAATTTTATATTGTTTATTGCAATTATGAAGTTTAAATTTGAAGTATATTTTAAAACGCTTATCTTAGTTAGCTTATTCTTATAAATGCTTATATCTGTATTATTATTTAAGACACATTCTTATTTTAAATTAAAATAGCACAGAAGCGTTAGTAAAACACGTTAGATCAGGGAATTTTCTTTTAGTGATAATTATTTTCTAATGAGGTTAGGAAATATGTAATTCTTTATATTGTAATTAAAAAGCTTTACATATGAAATTAAATTAATAATTCAATGAATTTTTAAAATTTTATTATCAATTCGATTTTTACCTATATATAAAAGTAATTACATTTTAATTACCTTCCTCTTTGTCAAGATAAACTATACAAATTATTTTGTAATCATCCATTTGGTAATCAACAAATTGTTTATTGTTCTTTAGAATGAACATTTCTTATTAATTAATCACCACCTTTCAAAAAATATATAAATAGGTTTATAATCATAACTAACGTTTCCTAGAGCACTTATATATGGCAATTGAAAATAAGTTTTCAAAGAAACACATCTCACAATTTTGAAATCATAATAATTGCTTAGACGGTTTCAATTTAAGACAACAATGGTAATCAAAAACAATTTCAAGAGAGTTGATTTATCAACTAACTAGACATTTTTATTCGCAAGTGAAGATAATGAGTAGTACTTCACAATAATCTTAACGATGTGTCTGAAATAGCGTTTAACTAATTAGTACATATTTAGAGTTTTCATATCATAATTGCATAGTTTTTGAGATTCTATTTGTGTTTGTGAAGTGACTGGGATTTGTTTTTATGCTTGTTTTGATTAGATGTAAGTTCCATAATTATTAATTCATGAAAATACTTTTATTGCATCAAATTTTTTTTTTACATATAATACCTTCACTCTGTGATTGAATTAACTAAAAGGAGTTTTGAGTAAACTGTATTTGATTTGAATAAAATGAATTATTTATTGTTACCTTTTGGCAAAATAGATTGTTAAAAACATACGTTTATCTCTCTCTACCTATAAACAGGAAAAAAATATTCACTAAAAATTTTGATTGCAGCGTCACAGTAACAGCAACGTAATTTACGTAGTACGATCCTAAAATTTGGAGACTGTGTCCATTGCTGACGACGAAAGCAAGTACCTAAAGGTAAATGAATAGGTTGGATTTTCACAACCATCTTCTACTGGTCAGGTTGTTTTAGTCCATGTCATGTGACCGAACCGCACGCGAAACTGTTAATTTCTGAATCTAGTTAGCTTTATTCCGTGATCTAAGAAAGATGTCTTTTCTTGAACAACGTTGAGCATTAAATTGAACGCTTAGGTCAACGCTTAGGTAAAACACCAATGGAGACTTTAGAAATGCTAAGTAAGGTGTATGGTGAATCTACCATGGCGAGACACAAGGTTTACGAATGGCGTCGGCGTATTAAGGAGGGCCTAGAATACATCGAATACAATGAAGGCATTGACCTCGACTCATGGAACCGGAATGTTGCGTTGGCCTGAATGTGTTACAATATCGGTCGCGCCAAACGCTTGAATAATCCAACGGTACAAATCTGAAGACGTCGATGGAATGGAATCCATTCGTCATAAATCAGCCTCAGTTCCGTAGAGGACAATGGAATCGTCTCAGACAACGAACCAGCACATCGATCCTAATTGGTAAAATAGTTCTCGCGTACAAATCATCTTACTGACGTAGCCAGTTTCCCCTATTCACCAGACTGACTCATGTGTTATTTGCCTGTTCCCATAAAATAAAAAATTTACAGGACGTCATTTGTGGCAGAATGAAGCGAAGCACAGACACATGACGCTTTCTTACTGGAAATAGAAATGGTCAGCATTTGTTAACGCTGGCAGAAATGTATCGTCACCCAAGGTCTTGGTTGAAGGTGGAGTGGTTCGGCTGTGAGCTATTTCGAGGCAATATAGAATCTTGTCCCGGAACCTTTGATCTATACTACGGTATTCCAACTTCTAATCTAATATATTATTTTTATTTATTATGTTTTTATTAAAATTCATTCTACATGATTTATCCAAAAATACCAAATAAATATTGTATACAAAGACAAAAATATCCTTCTGAAATTTAAAAACGTAATGCCTGATAATAGAAATATGTTTGTTATAATGATATAAACAATTTGATTACTCGAGAATTTTTCATAGTATTTGTATAGTCTTCACTTATATTACGCAAAGGTAGACTACGAAAACAAATTTAACTATCGCGTAGGTTTAGAAACATCTAGTTTCTCTCACACGCACTATTAATATGAGGATCGTTTTATTATCAAAGTAATCCAATCTGGTAAAAATAAAAATAAATAAAGCTTCGTCGGTTCCAGTTTTTAACAATGTTACAGAAATTATTAATAAGAAATGCTTAGATATCTTGCATACGAAAATTTAGTAATGGTTAAAATAGAAGAAATTATTTGCGCAAAATGGTGTGTTCAAAGTATTCCTCTTCTCTCAATTTTATTTAAAGATTAAAGAAATAATAATTAGAAAAGTAGTTTATTTCTGGCAAGCTGCAATAGGTAGGTTGTGAATTTCTGACATGGCACATGAAGCAACGACTGAGCATCGGTTCCAGCATTGAATCTAATCAAATGGTTTATATATCATGAGTAATGGTGAATCCAACTATTTTCGGAGTAATGGTGCCTTAAACCTAGGTGTATATATATACATGCATATCAACAACATAGCGAGAAAAATCAAGAAGTAGCCAGAAACATTGATGCAAATGGTGTGAAATGTGCACTTCTGTGTTTCACGTTGAGCATGATACAACGGAGTGGGATAAACCAACATAACGGTTATATAGGGGATGTTATTTTTGTTAGAAACTGTATGGGCAACTTTCTGCATCAACAAGCAATGAAATAGCAGAACAATAGGTGACTGTACTGGTGATAAGACAGTTGATTTAGAAAGGTGTATTATGATTGGATGAAAATGGGCAGTTTAAATCATAGAACAAGTCTGAACATACACCCACATAAAGGCAACTACGGTGCATATACTGAGATAAAGCTAGTTGTGGAACAAGAACATGAGGAGTAGTGCAGTTGGCACGTCAGCAAGCGTGAATTAACGCTTTCATCGACAAGAAGTGACGTTCTAGTTAGCCACTTCTGACATTAACTTATAGCACATCCTGGACACTTTTGATGTCCCCTTATCAAGAAGAGTCCTTTCCTGAAGATTGTTTCTAATAGTCTGCATTCACAACATCTGTTACACAAACAGATATTTATTTATTTACATTACTAATGCATATATTCCTGTTTCTGAAAAAGTTGGAAATGTGTTTTATACTAATTACTTAAAGTTTATTAAAATTAACAATAACTTTTCTGCAACAGATTATTTTTATACATATTACCTTATTTGCATATTACGAATAATAAATTAAGAGTAGCTTGCAGTGGAGAAAAAAGTAGAGAAGAGTAGCAGAAAAGTTTCTACTATTAAATAATAAGATTTATATTTCTACTTATAGAAATGTTATTCTATACTATTTACAATGCAAAACTTTTTAGGTAATTAAAAGAATGACAAAACTAGCAGTGTTAAAAATTTATTATTGAGTTTGGAATATGATTGTCCTATTAATGTTCTTCATATACATTTGTAATAGTTTCAATTCTATTTTTATATAAGTTTTTACTTTTCTTTATGTTAATCATTTGTTATATATTTATCTTTGATTCCATCCCCTATTTTTTTTTTCTATATTTACCAAGATTAGTCCAGAAATTAATTTGTTTGGTAGCTTATGAAATCAGCAAGTAATTATCCTTATTTTTAATTGTACTTCTTTTTTCCCTCTAGTTTTTAAAATTTTACTGCGGCTTTTTGTTTTCTAAAATTTAAAATGGATTTTTTGAAAAGTATTTATGACAATTTTTTCCCTCGTATGCTTTTTTTCGATCGCAGCTGTTGGCGAGCTCTTGCCTATGGGATCGTTCAGTACTTTAGCTGCATTAAGCTTTTGAAAAAGATTTTTTTTGCTATTCATCTTCAATTTTTTTTTTTTTTTACTTACTTTTCAGTATGTATCCTTCCATTTTTACTAGAGTATTTTTATTTTTATTTTTAGAAATAATTTTTTTAAATTTAGTGTTTCAAATGTTCTTATACACTTTTTTAATTTTTCCAGTCTAGCATTAGAAGCATATATGTAAGAAGTAAGGCGTTTTTTAAAATAACGACATACCTTATTATATTATCATAAGTTTTCTAGTGTACTTCTGTGACTATTTTACTATGACCTAAGTTGACTTTTTATAATTATACATAATGTTAAGCTGTAGGATAAATTTATAGCAATTATTTAGTATATGGCTTATGATATATACTGATATATAATTTAAGTTTTTGATATTTTCTGTTTCGTGCACAATAAATGTCAGGAAAATGAACTGGGTATTAATTTATGTTTATCTATGTAATGATTATACTACTTAAAAAAGTACTTCTCGAACATAATTTTTCTTTATAAAGTTTTTTTTACTAATAATTTATATTAAATCACACACATATTATTGGTTTTTACCTTAATCATTACAGTTCAATAAAATATAGTTACGAAAAATACTATTATTATATCTTAAGGTTTTTATTGTTATTTCAATGCTTAGTTAAAAATAAAATAAAAGTATTTGTAATACAGTTGACTACAAGAATACCAAATTTTAGGAAACAATAGAAAATTCGAGAAGTTGGGGTGAAGGTTTTATAGAAATCCAAATTTAATTTACTTTTACATTTGTAACTATAAGTTAAAAAAATTGTCATATAAAAACGAAATATATAAATAAAACAAATGAAAGAACAAAATGCATTTGAAAACTTAATATAAGCTGGTACATTTCGACTCTGAATTGAAATTAATGGCAACTGCAGGAGAGACAAATTTGATTACGATAAAACAGCTTCCTCTAAAAATAAAAGAGCTTTAAAACTAATACAATGTATGCAATATAAATAAAAAGGATAACATGGAATGTACGGTAAAAATAAAAGCAAAGCTTTGGTAAAAATTCAAAGAATTTTTTTCAAATGTACATATTTTCCAAGCTTTAACGTTTAATTCATTCTAGTTTAACTAGTTTTAAGTTAACTAGTTCCCAAAGGTTTAAAGTTATGCTATAAAATATATTCTTTTATCTTTATTTGAATTATGAAAACAGATTCCTCTGAACAATTTAGTTGATTATTGGCTTAAAATTGTATTACTTATTATAATTTTCCTTTGTGAGCCTTTACGAAAACTGGACAATATTTTAGTACTAAAACA
The DNA here is from genome assembly GCA_019973975.1 of Trichonephila clavata. Taxonomy (NCBI): domain Eukaryota; kingdom Metazoa; phylum Arthropoda; class Arachnida; order Araneae; family Nephilidae; genus Trichonephila; species Trichonephila clavata. The sequence goes on from BMAO01026572.1 coordinate 10,537, forward strand.
TTTTAAATAATTCAGCCAAAGTGATCGCCAAATCATTGATGCCGAACTACTAGAGGCTCTTAAAGGCATTTTCGGTAGACCACGTTTGCTCTTTTGTTAGCCATTTATATATATTGATGCTGAAGTATGTTATGGAACATTTTGATTTTCAAGAAGACAATGCTACAATGGAGTTGATACTGATTGATTTTAAAAATGATTTATTTGCAAAAGCAGTTTCTTCATGCTCCGAAAAAATATTTAGGTTCTTGTTTCTAAAGAAAAGTTATCAATTTTGGCTCAGGTTGGTCTCAAAGTGAAGGCAATGTTCAGCTCTACGTATTTGCGAGAGATATCTTTTTAGTGTATGAAATGTAATAACAATAAGTACCGAAACGGACGAACAGACCAACACTTAGACAACAGTCTTCGAGTGGCGCTTCCTACATAGAAAAACGTGTTGAAGATATAAAAAAGTTTAAAAGTTCTCATTCAAGATAATAAGTTTGATAAAAAAAATCTATTATTACATTTGTTATTTACTATTAACTATGTACTTAAATTTCTTACTCAAGTACAATTCAATTTCAACTTCATTTGCCAGATATATGTTACCGTTAAAGTTTGAAATCCGTTATATCTTAATATAACCAGGTATTTCATGAAATAACTGGAAAAGTCAGTTAAAGTATATAAAATTATGGAATTCTAAGATTTAACTGGATATTCTATAGAATAACAATTACTTGATCGTTAAAGTATGAAATACGGCACTCGAAAGTTCTTTGAACTGGTTCTAGTTGCTTTGGGAAGGAGTTTTCCGATTAGGAACTAGAGATGGCCGAAATAAACAATTATATTCTAGATATCAGTTCAGTATATGTCAGCGAGAAATAATTTCCATTGAAAAAGTTCCAAATATTGACACAACGCTTCGATCTGTTGCAACAGTTCAAAGCTGTGGTACTGGACCAGAATTTAAAAAGTGCTCGTGTAAAAAAAAGTATAATAGTACAAACTGTGCTTATTTCAAAAATAATAAGCAGTTGCAATCCAAAGTGTCATCACAGCAATATAAAGGTATAAAGGTATAAAATTTAAATAAATATTCTCTTACATTTTTGTTTTAAAAAAGTTTACACAATGTTTTTATGAAGCAACTGTTTTTCTTCCCAGCATGTATTTTTGTTGACAATACTTAATATAATCATTTTTTGTAACATATTCTCTTTCCCCCTTTCTGTTTAACTAATGTTAGCAAAATGAGCAATAATAAATTATATCATCTGCTTTATCTAATTATTAATCAATTATTTATCTGCAAAAGGGATAAAATGTATTTTTCGAGAGGTTTTAGCTATTTATGATTAATTAATTCATTAAATAACTTTGAAGTTGTTTATTTTTCACTTTAACGGTCTATCCTTAGTTATTTCATATATAATATACCTAGTTATTTCATAAAATAACTAGGTAAGGTATGAAATTTTTATCTTTTTTATACTTTAATTGATTTGTCTAGTTATTTCATGAAATACCTAATTATTTTATGAAATAACTGAGTTTTACACACTTTAACGGTAACATATACATTTTAATTAAAATTAATTACATATTTACTGTAAATTTAAGTTTATAGGCAACAGACAACAAAAGATCTGTTATACATCTTGGTAGTTCTTTTGGTTGGTAGTTCACATAAGAATTTTAAAGCAATATGGTTATTCAAAAGCTTCATAAATTTGGCGGCTATTGATCTAAGCCTTTCTTTACAAATATTTTTCACTATTGCAGAAAATATAAGATGATGTAGAAATTTTTGTCGAAATTCTCTTCTTTAGTAAATACGTTAATGAGGAAACCAAGGTATTCAGTTAGAGAGCATTTTAAAAAAATTTAATATCTTTAATTTGATTGTTTTAATGTTTAATATAATAATGTTTAATATAAGTTAATGTTTAATATCTTTCAATTTAAAATGTTATATCTTTTTAGAACCATGTTTTCTTATAAATTCTAAATGTTAGGCTTTAGAACTCTTTATATAATATACTGTTAAATAAAAGTCAATTCTGTGTTTGATTGAGAACTGACCAATACACATATACCAATATCTCTCAAACATGACTCAGATACTATCATCTAAAGTATTTTTTTTATTTTAGAATTTATTTTATTTTCTTACTTACTTTTTTACAGAATTCTATGTCGGTTCACTTCAAAAAACCAAAAGAATTCTTTTTTGGTGTTTATTTTCGGGTAGATTTTCTACCAGTGATCCTTCAATAAAAAAGGAACAAGAATAAAGAGAGAAAAAAAAGAAACGAAAGTCTCAAATAAAACCCAGGATAACAGAACGAAAAGGAAAAAAAAGAAGAAAAAGTAAAAAATAATTCCCGTAGAAAGTGTGACTTCGGAGTTGCTAAGTCAAAGAAGGATGGAACAAAAGAAGCAAAACTTTCAAATATTTACGGAAGAGAACAGAATGTTGTTTTGATTTAGCGGAATCAAACGGTTCCGAGTATTTTTTTTTATTTTTTTATTTCGAGACAGAAAAAGAAGAGTTGTTAAAATAAAATAAAACAAATATCTTCGTAGTATTCATGTCTTTTGCATTCCCTTCCTCTTCATCTCATTGTTTTCTCCATGCGAGTTTCCCTTTAATAAAATGACTTTTTTCCCTCCTGCTCCTTTTCAAACTGAAATGAAATGAGGAAAGATGACGTTTCTCTTTTTCATCGATGATTCCATTCCTTTTATCAATTTCTGAAAATAATCGATGTATGTTTTCTCGATTGCTTTCCGCACGCGAAGAACAGGGTTTTCGTGTTTCTGGCTGTTTTTTTCTATCGATGCAGAAAATTGAAAACATGATAGACACAGCGCACGAAACCCTCTTAAGCTTAAACCAGATTAAAATATTTCGAGCGCTGGAATAAAATGCTCTTCTTTTATCCTGACTTATCTCTCTTTTATTTTTGAAAGGATTTAAATGGATTCCGTACGAAATAATTTAAATTTTAGAGTATTTGTTTCGAATGTTAGAAAAGAAAGTAGTTTTAAATCGATTCTTATGTTCACAACTTTAAAATTAAAATGTAAATATATTTATATAATTTTAATACTCCAATAAAAAATATGATAAAAATTTATAGCTGACTGAAATAACGACAAGCATATTGAGCAGCAATATTAACTTCTTAAGCGATCAATTTTTTGGCTCAAAATATTCCAAAAAAGGTACATTTTTAGCGCGTTTTTTACGTAGTGGAACAAAAGCGCTATTAGGACGCAAATTTCGTCTTCGTTCCATTTTTTGTCGTACTTTTTTCTCAGCCAATTAAGCAACCAATTGACCTCGGGTTTTCAGCATTTGGTTGCATTTGTGCCCTAGATGAGCCGAATCATATTTAAATTTCCCCATAGTTTTCCCGAATTTTCCTACAAATTTTCCTGAATTTCGCTAGTTTTTGCTTTTTTATAGTGCTGATACAGATTTGTGTCATTATTTCTTTTTAGCTCAATAGTAGTACATTTAGAGGAGTGGTACAGTACTACTTTCTGTTAGTAAAAAGTACATTAGTTGCATTATTGTAAAATACATGTGAAAAACGCGCTAAAATTACTTGGCCATGCCAATGATTGATATCTTGTTTTTATTGTGTTTAACTAAGCATAATGCTTAAGAGGGCGAAAATGAAAGAATTTTACGGCTTTGGTGCCACTGTAAGGTTTTCTACCAATGTTCATATATACACATCAAGACGCTCTGTTCATTGGTATAAACAGTCTCTCGGCAATGCACGTTGTATTGCTTTCTCTCAACGCACTAGCTTCACGTACTTGATTGAAAGCGAAACTTTCAATGACAGTGACATTTTTAATAATTTGACACATTATGAATATAGACAACGAGTGCGGATAAAATATGTACAAGGAATGAACTGTTCAGCAAATCGGAGAGGCATTTTCTTAAAATAGATACCAATTCCGAAAGGAGTTTGAAATTCCAAAAAGAGCTTCGATCATGCATGTTTGGTTATCGTGACGTTCACAAGCAACTGACCAACCAACCGTCTTCATGAAAAATCTCATCAGTTACTTTGAAGCCAAAAAATAAATCAATTAAAATTGTATATTGAAGTGACGAAAGCAATTTTGAACTTATTATTCACAGGGAGATGAGGCGCGCTTTGGATTACTATGAGTAGCAGTGAATTATGTATGTGTGCATTTTGAAAACTTCTCCACGCGCGCGTATGCAATGAATAATTAAATGTTTTAAAAATATTTCCATGTGGAATTTAATTATTTATTTTGCTTGGAAGTACTTTATCATAAAATTTCGAGAATAATAGACATATTTTTTTAGTGCGACTTTTTTATGCGGTCCCTCTCTATCGCATAAGAAATTTTTTTTGTATGATATCGACAAAGTTGTTTGTTATGTCCAAGTATTTATGAAATTCTTGCATATTTTTTTGTGTGGTTTCTTTTATACGGTCCCTATCTACCCCACAAAGACAGGTTTTACTGTATTTATTAGCTTAGTCATATAAGTACTATGAATGTTCGCGCGTAAATATTATAAAACTAGCATCAAAAACTCTTCTGATTAACATTAAGAGAATAACATTTTTGATAATGAATATCAATGACATGTAGTGGGTTTATTACTTTGGTTTGCTAAAAAGGAAGTTAATTTAAGAACAAAATATTTTATGTACTTCGAAGATCGTGTGACAAAATCAGTAGCTCAAAGTGCTTCAGAAATTGGCTATATTTTTCAACGTTTTTGGATTTCCATATTCCATACTGTTTCACATCCACGTGTTTCCGAATGCAAGCCAAACTGTGCATAAGACAAGAAAGAACTTTTTTCCCTCGAAAAATTTATCCAAAATTCGAGAAAATTAGGCGGACTGAAAAAGTCAGTTGTAGTAAATTTCAAACGAATAGGATGAGGATGAAAATAATATCAAGCGGGTAAAATGGGTGGGATATTTTCCTATCAAATTACAGTAAAGTAAAACGCCAGACGTCAATGATGATAGTTTTATTTTTGGTAACTATTTGAAACTAACACATATTTTCCAATTAGTTGTTATTTTGTACATTTGAGAGAATCCCACTTTCTGTGACATATTTTTTGTTTGGAAAATGACGGAAAGGGAAATTCACACCCGACACTTATTCGTCGAACTGCGTTTCATTTCCGGAAAGAAAAACTCGCTACAGGATGATCCTACACATTTAGACATGAGTAAAAGGGAATTTCTCTCCGAAACTATTTGAAACTCAAATTTTGACCCGACTTCTAACACTTTGCACAATTTTTTCTTCTTCGCTCATAATAAAAGTTCTATTCAAAATATTCCAAAAGTTAAAGGATAAAATTCGCTACGCCTAGCCATCGAAAAATAAAAAAAATTCTTTTTGCAAGCCAGGGTTTATTTGAGATTGATGAATACTACAATAAGATAACCCCCTTCCCTACTTTTATCAGCCTTTACATAGAAATGTACGGTCCGTATAAATTAAAATGATACATTAAACGATAAATTAAGAAGTAATACTTCGTTTTCTTTCTTGCATTTCATTTCAACTTTTTGAAATATTCAAATGAATATTATTTCTTCCATTCATTTTAAATTTTAGCTCAACATTATAAAATATGCAAATAAATTTTATTTTGGTATCACAATATTCCATATAATTGCTAGACTAATAATTCATATAATCGTTATGTGTTTTATCTAATAAATCTCTGTGTAAATATATTATGTATTAAAAATTTATATCATTTTACGTATTCTTAAACTATAATATCTAATAAGTCATCATTTATTAGAAATCCCTCTGTGGGCATTTATATATTAAGAATTATTATTATTTTGCATAGCATACAACATTAATGATACTTTAAACCTTAAAACTAAAGTCTCAATAATAAAAGAATCTAATATTAATCTATATATGTAGATTTAAATATTATATATGTAGATTAAAATATTTTAAACTACATTTTTTATTTGAAATTTTAAATCATGAATAATTCCTATAACTAAAATCTACATAGAGCAAAACTTTAAAGAAATTGCAATACTTAAAGATTTAGTACGATCTTAGATATTTAAGTACGTTTACTTTTAGATCTTTTGGTGTAAATTAATATTCTCTTAAATTAGGTAGTAAGTAAGAGGACAACACGAAGAAAAGTTTTATAATATTAAGTCAGCGTTTCTCAAGCTGTGTGGCTCGTTCCTCTAGAAGAGCCTGGAAACCCTACGTGGTGGGAGTAAGTATACTGAAAGGTCGATAAGCTTATTTAAAAAATAATTTTAAAAAATAAAATATTATTTATAAACAAATTATTAATTTACTGAAAGGAAACAAAATAAAATACATTCTGACATAAAGAAAAATAAAATACTCATTTACACTGAATAACATACTGATAAATGCTTCTGTACTACTTAATATATTTGATAAGTAATTTATGAATACCAAGTTAAGAACAAGATTAATAATTAGTGATCCCATCCATCGGTTTGTCATATACAAAATTTAAATTTAATGCTTAACATCATAATTTGTACGGTTTATAGTTAAAGTCGTATTGTATCTTTAGTGCATCCTTAGCATTAATATACACAAGTACATTATCGCATTCAATTCATTGTTATTGCATAAAGGGGGGGGGGTGAATCTATAGGATTGAAAATTGGATCACAAATGTTGAAAGTTGATGATTTAATGAATGAAGAAGTATTGCATTTTAAATCATCAACTTGGTAATGCGTAATAGAAGTTTCTTGCAATTTATCTTTTATTTGCTTAGATTGTACGATATGATTTCAAAATAAGATAGCATATTTGTGTTGAGTTGCATTTAAGTTAGTTAAGATAATTATGCTGTCTCTAAATTTCACTTAAGAAATTTTTAGAATTTAGGACCATATACTAAAATTTTATCCTAACTTAAAATATTTATTAAGATTGTATTAATTTTAAGACATAGCCGGTTCTACACATAATTTTTACATACGATAGCTTTATAAAGAGAAATGGGCCTCAAAAATATAGAATTTCTCAATTTTGTTGAATATTCAGAGATTTCATTAAGTTTATCTGAAGTTCTTAAGCGTATATCATAAATAAAAAGTAATTTTTCAAAAACAAAAAACTAGCTTTTTGTTCAATAAAATCTTCAGTTAATAGTTTTTTTTCTGTTTTAAAAGGAACAATGTTAAAATTATTTCTTCCTTTGATTTAAAACATAAACTATATTTATCTACATATATAGAACTCATTAACTCTCCGTAAGTATTAGACATATAGACAACGTTTTGTTGTCCTTTTATTTATTTATTTTTGCTATTGTTTAGAAGGATCCGCTAATAATGGGTTTTACTAAAATCAGTTCCACGTTAGTGGGATTGCGGGGGCATTATTGAGAAAAAAAGCTTGTTTTTGCTCTCTACGATTTATAGATTCTAAATGAAGCAAGCATGTTTCTTTTGTTAAGATGACATCCACTAAAAACAGGTTTGGAAGATAATAGATTCCGAAAGGGTGGGATTATGAAGACGCAAATACAAACACACACGCGCACGCATGCACTGATGCCCACACACACATACAGATATACATATTTATATTCGAAAATGAAATTTCCACATTGACACTAGTGTAGTAAATTGAATTGGATTTCAAATTTATGTTTAAACCAAAAGTTCATCATAAATTTATCCTAGTAAATTCAATGTAGTGTTAGTTAAATAAAAAAGCAAAATTAAGAATCTGTGCTTAAAATATAAAATATCAACAATAACTTGCATCGGAACTTATAACAGCAGGCTACGATATATATCTAACACTCAGCATTTGTTTCTTCCCAAATACTTTCGTATGAGAAAAATATGTATGGATATTTTTTTATATCTACCTGCAAGAGAGCAACACAGAATGAAGATATTGAAGAAATAGGGAAATGGTTCGCCAATTTCCATCTCCACAGATGGAACAATTCCTGGGATTCATGTGGTTAATACAAAAAAGGGAGAAGCTGAAAGAAACGTCCTTCCCAATATTGGGCATGGTTATACTCGGAGCCGTAACTCCCACTTAGGAACTCCCTTTGGGGTAAGTTAATATCTTGGAGGCGCAGGGCTCCGTGGTTATTAAGCAGTCGTAATTTTTCCTTCCTGGTCTGCAGGGACACTGGGACCGGTGTGAATTACGACCCAGTTTTGTGTCTGCCAAAAGAACTGGGCCTTTATTTTCCGGAGCAAAATATCCCTCATGTTTCGTAGAAGGGCTTGATCATTAATTCGTTGAAAATATGCTTCCTGGAAATTATGTTTTGTTGTGTCACACATAAATTTAAAATATTCATTTAAGATTACTTCTAGATTATAATTTCTCGATAAAATTGTAACTTTAAAAAGAAAAAAAAATGATTTTAAGATGCTGTATATAAAGTTAGAATACACTCTCGTATGTAGTTAAACAATTATTCTGTTTTATGTTAATAAAAACAAGAAGTTACTAAAAATTATCTCTACAGTTTGAGCAGACCTTAGAACAGCGCTTTCAAACTGTGAAACATGACCTACAAGGGGGGCGTGATAACTCTACAAGGGGGGCACGAGCATATTGAAAAGTCAAAAGCAAAAGATTATTTAAAAAATTATTAATTTAATGAAAGTAAACAAACAAAATACATTCTGACATAAAATATAAAATACACATTTGCACTTAAAAAAGTATAAGTACTGCACAGTGCATTTTACAATTAATTTAACAATACTAAGTTTACATACAAGTTACATACAATAATTATACATAGTACTTAATTTTATAGTTATACATAATTATATAATTAATTTAACAATACTAAGTTAAGAAAAAGTTTAATAACTACCAAAACATGTAAGCACACAAGTAATTGAAATTCAATTACAATTTAAACCAGAAAATCTTGAAAAATCACAAAAGAGAAATAGATCCTGTCACACCATGCTGTAATTTTAAATCTAAAATTTCAGTTAGTACCCAAATATCATCTCGTACATGACATCAAAATGCATTTAAATAGTTTACCATATAATATCGTATCTAAAAATACCTTTATTGATTTCTAAATAGTTAAAAATTTACAAATAAATTTACATGCATAGAAAATAAATGGTTACATTTTATTTGAATAATTATAAGCCACCTTGTTTGCAACTAGTTGAATTCAAAATTTCAAATAATGATCAGCGATGCTTCATACTGTTGACTGATCTTTAAATTTCATTAACAATCTTAAAATTCGTTCCAAATTCAATGGTATTCAGTTCTGATGAATTAAACAATGGAAGCACCTATGACCGATACTGACCACATCACTTGAATTCATAATAAATATTCTGGATAATTTACAAATTGTTTTAACGTATGATAGATTTACTGATTTCGTTAAATTATCGATATAGTTTCAAATTATCGTGCTTCCATTAATTATTTTTGTAAAGTTATTTGAAAAACAATCAAACCAAATAACTTTTATTTTTTTAAAAAATAAAGATAATAAATTTATTATGTCTAAAGGAATTTGAAGTCCTTTTTATTAAAATTTATGTAGCTTTAATCTTAACATTTTTCAAATGGACTTTCAGTTATATATTTTTCTTAAAAAAATAGACTATGATTTTTTTTTCAGTCCTAGTGAACAAATTCAAAATTTTTTTAATACAAATTAATTTGATATTTTTTTTTATAAAATTAAATATTTATTTAATGATAATTTAAATTTTGTTGTGACATATGTTCCATATGTTTTAAAAATATAGGAGTTATTTGTTAAACGAATTAATTGTTATTATAAGAAAATTGTATCAAAATTGTTTCTATTTTATCTTATGACTTGATTTTTTAGAATTAATTCGTGTACAGTAAAGGAATGTCCTTCAAGAAATTTATCGGAATAGCAAAAATTTTGAAGTGCTTTAATTTTTAAAGTAGTACACTGCGATATTTTTTGAAATACTTTTATTACAATTTGATTTCCATCAGGTAGGGTAACAAAAGATTATCAGAATTTTTTTTTGGGGGGGGGGGACTTTCTTCAGATAATAAAATTCCAGAAAAATTCATCTACTTTCCTAAAACAGTTCTATTTATGGTCTATATGCATTCCAATGAGGTTGGGCAATTTTTACAGAGCAATGTGATACTAAACCTATTGAAAGTTGCTACCAAAGGACTTCAGAGACACTCATCCGACTTTAGAAATTTTTTTTTGTTCACTTATATACATGAATATTATTTAGCATGTCTGAGATACTATGTAACAGTGATATCTATCATCTCAGCATCTGCCTCTGGGAATTGTAGACTGTTTTGCAAAAATCATGGTTTTAATTCCTCCAGGATACTTTCACACCTTAGTAGAATCCATGCTTTGTTATCTTGCAATCTCTCTACCTATACAAAGCATTCAACGTAATGCGCTAAATTTTAAGGTATCCGAACTCGTTCCGAGTCCTTTTTTTTAAAAAAAAACAGCACACAAAAACATTATAAATGACTTTTATGGATCAATACCAATAAATACTAATATTTAGCTAAAATTATTTTTTTTAAATGTAATTTTACTAAAATTACAATTTTTTGAGGGAAATTTTAGCAATAACTTTGAAAAACTTCGAAGTAATAAGAGAAAAAAAACTAATATCAGTAAAAGTATTACTAAAACATTTTCCATTTATCTAGAGCAGGAGTGTCTAACTCGCAGCCCGCGGGACACATGCGGCACACAATGAGCGTTTTTGCGGCCCGACTAGTATATCGGCACACAATAATATACAATAAAATACAAGGAGAAGAGATGTCAAGTGTCAGGAAGTAAATGTTAAATTTTTTATTTTCTTTTTATGTATTTATTTATAATGCATTATTCGAAATAAACCTACATTTCTGTGAATATTGATTTTCTTACGGCCCACATACAGTTAAACTTTAATTGTTTGGCCCAAGTTAGCATTTGAGTTTGACACCTCTAAACTAGAGAATGTACTAAATTTTTAATGTTTTATTAAAATTTAAAAAAATTAGATCTGATCGAGTAAATATTATAAGAAATGTGACATTCTCTTTATGAGACCATTATTTTAATAACAGGCAATAACTCAAGAAACATTTAAGCAATAAGAAATACATTATCACATTCTCTAGAAAAAAATAAATATATCAGGTTCAAAAATTTTATAAAAATACATTCATTATATTTTAAGTTGTCAGTCTTACTATGTGGCCTTTAGGTAATGCAGAAACAAAACAAAGTATGTTTTATGAAGCTAAAATATAACTCTAAATAGAATAAAAAAAAAATGTATTTTGACCGAATTTGGTCATTTTAACGTGTCTGGATACCTTAATGTGAACATGAATATTTTAAAAAATATTTTAATAATATTTTTAAAAAATTGTTAATACATATGACAATTATTTTTTCAAGTATATTAAACATCTAATACCCTGATTTAAACATGACGTTTCTCAAAAATTATTAACTAGAACACGATTTATTACAAATATTTCTAGTAAACTAAATATCCTTCTATGTGTAATTTTTATTAATATTTATTTAAGGAAGTATGAGTCTTGTCTGCGCATATTTTAAATACGCAATAACAGATAAAAATGCTATAATTTATAGTTATGATTGACTCAAATGTTTTAGGGAGAAGATAGGAAAGTCCACTTTTAATAACATAATTAACCATCGAAAACTTTATTACATTTAAGTAAATGGTGTTTACACTCGATAAAGCAAATATTTACTTCTGAATTATTTAAAGAAATCATAAGCTTCAGAGAATTTGAGTAAAATTAACGACGCATTTAAAGCCTCCCAGAGATTGCCCTGTCCATTTAAGTACTTTATTTGATTACAGCTTAAGAATATCAATTACTTGTTCTGAATCGTTGGATAATTTGGAATTGGAAAGGGAAAAAAAATTACAAAAGTTTCAACGGAGGATAATATATTACGTTTGTATAAGTTTCAACTCCGTTGCATCATTTCGTTATTTAATCTTCGAAATGAATTCTCTGATGTTTGCAGACTTTCTCTTAATGACAGAATTCACAAATGACGAATGAGTTTGATGAACGTTTTATGACAAATTTAGTCTTTTTTTTTTCTGGGCGTCTCTGTTTTGAGAATAAGAAAATAAATCAAATTTTCTGCTATAAATCATTTGATTTTTTCTGACAGGAAATGATTGAAGAGATGGATGTTTGCTAAAATATTTCATTCTAGGAAGAGTAAGGACGTTGAAACTAAAAGAATGAGTATAAAGAAATGTTTTTGAAAAGAAGTCATTATTACACTCAAGTCATACAATGTAATTAAATATTTTGTGGAAATATTTCAGTTTTCATTATTTTTCTCAGAATGAATGGCTGATTATTGTAACGTTACTAAGTCTGCAAACGTCATAACATAAAATATAAACAAAACTTGATGATTGAACAGAATCTTCAAATCATCTTTGAAATAAATTTAAAAGTATGTATTGTTTCTGAAGATAACACGGTTGTAAAACTGTGTTTAGCCTATTAACTTTTATTGTTTATTTTTAGAATAATCTAAACCAGCGATATTCAACCTGCGGCCCACCGGAAATTTCCGAGTTGCCCGGTTATGGCCCGTTTCACTAACTAACTAAACTATTTAAGAACAATGCACTGAAAATTTAATGAGAAATTCTATCATTCACATATATCAATTTTGCTATCGATGTCATGCTGGTACGAATTGTGAGATAACAACTGTAACAATTGTAACTATTAATGATTTACTAGTATAATAATGGAGAAGCGTCCATTTTATATGGGTGAATCTAATATTAAATTAACCCCGGGGGCGTAACGGAGAATTTTAGTCAGGTTTTGAGCATCATTATACATACTTCGTGTCAGGCAGGCCTTAGACCCCCTAGAACCCTACCCCAATCCGCGATGGGGAGGTTGCGGGGTGCATGTTACTTCACTGATTAACCTTTATTAACCTTTCAAACAAAAACATCAAAAGAATATGTCTAAAGGAAATTGGGATTTTTACTATTTCGTAGAGAAAAAACATGGATCAACAACTTGTTTAATTTGTTGTAAAAATGTTATAGCTAAAATTTATAATTTTACCCGTTACTGTATCACTATCATAAATCTTTCAAAGGCTCTTTCTTTTTGAAAATCAATTTCAAAGTGAGAAAAATTGGCTTTCTTAAAAAAATCTTTGCAAAAGCAACAAAATATTGTGGGGAGGGGGGAGAGGTGCTTAAGATTATTGATGAAAGGAAATCGAAATTAACCCATAACTGGGAAAACCTATTTTTTTTTAGTTGATCTTGATAAAGTCTAATATAGTTTCAAAATAAAATCCAAAATTATAAGTTTTAATATTTTGATCACTTTTCCTCATTTTAAATGTTCTTGATCCTACAGCTTCACCCCCCCTCCCCCATTAATCTTCATGTTGCGACCCACGAGAAATAGTTGTCACATGTATGAGGTCCCGAGGAAAAAAAGTTGGAGTTCCCCTGATCTAAGCGATGGGTTTGTATTTCTTCCATTTCATCTTTGGATCAAATTTTCTAAAATTGCTCGTCTTTTATTTGAATAATTTCAACGTATTTTCCTCATTTAAATGTTCTTGGTCCTACAGCTTCACCCCCCCCCCCCATTATCTTCATGCTGTGACCCACGAGAAATAGTTGTAACATGTATGAGGTCCCGAGGGGAAAAGTTGGAGTACCCCTGATCTAAGCGATGTGCTTGTATTTCTTCCATTTCATCTTTGGATCAAATTTTCTAAAATTGCTCGTCTTTTATTTGAATAATATACAACGTATTTTTATCCCACATAATTTAAAATTTTTGTAATAATATTTGCGGTAATTTATAAAACTGGCTTATATGAGGTTGAGCCGTTAACATTTCTGGTTTAAATGCTGTGGATGGAAATATAGTACGAAAAGTAAAACTCATGCGTATTTTCTATAGATTGATAGATTTTAAATCAACCCAATTTCGACATGACTCTAGGAAGTCAAAAAATCTCCATAAACTTAGATATCTATGATAATCAGTATATCATATGGTACTCTCATTTGTAATATATCTCCTTATTTTGAGTTCCCTATTGTTCAATTCTAAAATTTCTTTCCATCAATTTATTAATAATCAAACCACGTAACAGATAGAACGAATATAAAAAAAAATTAAATTCAGATTATAACGTTACATGCAACAATCGAATGAATACAAATAAATCCAAATAAAACTTATCGTTGCTACATGCCTACGAAGTAATTATTTTTTTCTTTTTTAACTGTTTGAATTTTTCCATCGGATACGGAAGATGCGCTTAAGATTCCCTTCAACAGTGATTACGAAGAATTTGTGGCAAGGGTTGCCACATATCAATTTTATTGCTTATTAAATTAAATGTACATAGTTTATAACCGCAGAGAAAACATAAGGGAATATTATCGATATGTATGTGTATACAACTTTTTACTCTTAAACATACTAATATCAATTCAAACATTTTAAAATGGCTTTTTAGAATGGTGTAATTTTAATAGCATCTTATTTGTTTTTTTTTTTCAAAATTTTGTAAGTTTTATTTTATTTAGCTGGATATATATATATATATATATATATATATATATACAGGGTGTCCCAAAACGACCGTATAAACTCTGCACAGCTAAATTCCTCGTTGGGAGTTCATAAAAACTGGCCGAAGAAGCGGAATGAATCTAAAACATTCACAAGAACTTCAAGAAATTTAATAAAAAATTTTCGAAGTTATTAAAAAACAGAATATTTGTTGAGTGTTTGGAAAATAATCTGATATTTTTCCTTGCGTTGTTTTTTTAGCATCAAATTGTTCGATATCGTTCATTTTGTAAATCATTTCAACATTGGAATGTGCGTATAAATAACTGCGCTTACTTTTAGTGAAGTTCCACGTTCCGAATGACGTGGGAAGAGAAGCTGCATTATTTAATTCATTTGTGACGTCGGAATTTGCATCAATGATTTTTTTAAAGTTTTGAACAAACTCCAAATTGTTTGTTTGCCTTAATTGGTTCTGTACCCACTTCCTAAAATGCAGTACGGCAATCCAATCTGGCAGGTGTTTTCCATAATTTTTTTGATTCCCAGAAAGGAAATCTTTTCATGTTAAACGATTTTCGTTTCGTGTTAAAAGAAAAAAAATGAAAACGTGTAGTAGTTCGTCGGTACTATTGTATTATTTCATGTTATCCGATATTTCGTCTTAAGCGTTTCCGCATTAAACGTATGGTTAATTTTTTAATGAAACGTATATAAAAAAACAGCGCAACATTTTTAACCCCTAAAAGGCCACCGGCGTGTATATCCGTCTCGCTCAACCAGTGCGTTAAATGCCTCAGACGTATATATGCGTCTTTCCGAAATATGATTTTTTTTGTTGCTGCTATCAATAAAATTATAAGGGTTTGGAATGGAATACAATGACTTTTACAGTTTTTGCAAAGGATTTGCTTATTAGACAAAAATGGGCTTATTTTTGTCTCCCCCTCTCCAACACACCGTGTACTCACGCCTATGAAAAAAATGGTGTTACTGGGAACGATTTACATAAATTTTAACTGGCAGTTAAAGGTTGAGCATAACAACAACCATCAAGATTTTTTCAGAATTTAAATCGACATTTAAACTATACTCATAAAAATTTTGGAAAGATCTCTGTAATACACCAACATATCAAAGTATACAGTTATAATTGTTCATTACTTCTGTTTGTATTATCTGAATCAAATCTGTTTGTTTTTTAATTAGGTGCTGCAAAAAACCCATTATTCAAAAAGATAATGATAAAAAATATTGTTTTCTGCTTAGAACCTATTCAGTGGAAGTAAAGATTAACGATATTTAATTATGATTTTATCTAACATTTTCCATAATCAGTGAGCAAAAGTTTCTGAACAACAATTTTTTTTGGAATATTTTAATGAACAAAAGTTCAATAGCATCATTAATTAGGAGTATTTTTTGTGTCAGTATCATTTATTTCCCCATCGACTACATGGAAACGTTAAATCATATAAAAAATTAATTATACGTTTTGGATAGCCCATTTTAAGATTAGGAGGATTCTTTTTTATGTGTGTGCTTCAATTTGTAAACAAAAACAGATTATATGGCAGAAATGTTAAATGAATTAATCAGCTATTAGTTTTTATGACAAACTAGTACTTTATCAAATTATTTTAATGTCAACTTTATAATAATATTTTCAAATACTATTTTACTTTTTTGTACTATTTATTCAATTAAAATTAAAGTTTTTTTATCGTTCAATGTGTACTTACTTATAATCCTTTCTTGATATTTATTTTACTTAAATTATTTGTCATTGTCATGTATGGTTTATTATTTATGGTTTCTGTATCAATTAAATATAAGTTACTTGATTTATTCTTTCGTGTGTAATTTTTTTTATTAAACCCATTGAGATACATTAGGGTTTTAAAATGAATTATAAAAATATATGTCAGTGTAATTATTTAAAAAACACGATATATTTTTTTTATATTCCATTTAATTTAATGAAATATCCGTATTATTGCTATCTTAAGTAAACATTTTTCTTATGAATTAATAATTTTTTTTGGGGGGGGGGGTCCTATTAACATAAGAATTTGGAATTATATCTTGAATGACATAAGTTTTAATATAACTTAAATATTTCAATTATTCTTTTAAGTGATGTCAATAACGAAAAAGTATGTATATAACGTAATTTTTATTTTTTAAATGCTTACTTTTTCTAAAAAATCTGTATGCGTCTTGGTACCAATGCTTTTATTGAAAATTTAAGATATCATAATTTCAAAATGAAATCACAAAATTGTGATTTGTTGTTGTTGTAACATTACTATAATGTTTAAAATTATATAATACAAACTTTAAAAACCTATCAAACCTTTCTTCAAAAAACTTAAAACAAATCAGTTCAATGTAATGTTTTCGTTAGATGCAGTAACTTGAAAGATTTTTGGAAAAAAATTTAATCTAAAAGATAATAGTAACATTAGAATAGAAATATTAACTTTAGAAAATGCATCACTCTATATTTATTCTTAGGATATTTAAGTAAACTGTGTTATTTGGATACAACTAAATAACTGGAAATGCAGGAAAAGAAAACATATATATTTTTATGTCGCAATATTTAAAGCATAATTTTTTTTATCAATTTAGGAAAGTATGGATATATTTCATCTATTCAATGTGCCTAACAAAGTAAATTATAAAAAATATTTTATGCTTCTCTTTGTATTTCTAAATGTATCTCAATGTTTTATTGTTAATGTAAAAGCATGCTTTTGAAAGTTCGAGAAAAAAAGTTGAAATAATTGCTTCTTATCGCATTAGATATTACTTTTTTATTATTTTGGTACAATAGACAGTCTTTATAAGTGCTGATAATGCCTCATTCGAAATCACCAGGAATTATTTTTACTACCTTTGGTTGCTTCATTCATAATTTTAATAAATTAGCTGTGTTTTTGTGGCTATAAAAGAGAATTTGTCTTCATAATATCTTGGTAGTTGCCAATTTTAATACCAAAAGGTAAGAAAAATGATATATTTTTTTAATATTTAGTTTTGTTTGAAGAACTCCTTTTATGTATTTTTATGAGTGTGTATGAGTATTTCAGCGAATTATTAAATTTTTTGTTCTAATTCAAATTAATATTTCATTGTGAAAATAATTTTCCCCATTTTTACATGAAACAGAGCATTTTTTTGGTTACTAGTTGCTTATATTGTTTAAAAAAATCTTTTTATACACGTTGCTGTTAGAAAAATTGTTGCTGTTTTTGCTTTTAATATACGTCATCAATTAAGATATTCAAATGGAACTGTTTTCAATCTTAACTGTCAACTTTTCTTTATTTTAATGAAAATAGCAGTACAATTTCTTTTAGATTTTATCTAAATATATAAAAGCCTAACCTAAATATTCGGAAGCACTTCGACTTAAGATTCACAATGCGGTACGCCATTTCTGGTGAAAACTAATTGATTAACATTTTAATTTAAAAAATTTTATATCAAGATCAATTTATTTTTGAGTAAAACATAAGCATTTTGCTACCTAAAATGAAATCTAATTAATTATTGAAGAAAAATCGTGACTATAATGACTATCATTTGAATTACACTCATCTTTTCTGGAAAAAAATGCTTGTGTGTTTTAAAATTAAACAAAATAACGGTGGAATTTGCTGGCAAAGTCTTTAGCAATATCTTCTTTTAAAAAGTATATTTTAACAAACTCCACTAATTGTTTTCTCCCCTACAAGCATGTATTTGTTAAGAAAACATATATCTCAAAAATTAATCGCCAAATTCCTCTATCTATTATTATTAATTGGCCATTTTTTTCAAAGTGGACACTTAAAACTCCTATTCAGTTTCTGAAAAATATTTCTGCAGTTAATTTTCGCGGAAGGTAAAAGGATAAAAAAAACTTCCAAACGATTTTTTAACAAAAGAAAGTTCTAGCAAAATCTTCGATAAATCAGCTTATTATTCATGATTAAATATTGCTTCTTAACCGGAATTCAAAACTGCTTCGAGAATAATATCATCTTACTTAAGCTTAATTGGTTCGTTTAGAATAAGTCCTTGTATCGCTAATTATCGCCATATTTCACGTATGAAAAAAATTTAAGATTTTAATGAGTGGTCAATTAGATGGATTTACTTCGTTAGGAAATGCTGATCCCGAACAAAAGTATTCCCAACGCAGTAGGGGTTCAATCAAAGTCTTTATCCACGATTATTTTTAAGGGGAAGTAGGATCAAAACTTGGGTTTTAGTGGTATTGAGAAATTTGAAACATTTTTCCAAAATTCTTCCTATTATGCGATGCATAATATGTTGCAAGTTTTTAACATTTCACTAATACATTAGAATAGGATTAGTTTTGGGCCGGGAGTAAGATGAATGGAAGAAAGGATTTGAGGCATTACAGTAGCTTTTAATTTTAAGAAAGTAAAATCGTTAAGTTAGTATAGCTGCTTTTATAATTTTAAATATAGTAGATTTACATTGTTAAAAGGGATAGTCAAATTTTTATAGTGTGATTAGTGTAGGAGGAGATAAAAAGTATTATTCTCTGCAGCATTTAAGTATTTTTAGTTTAATTAGACCGAATCCATTTACCTATAGAGGGATTTGGGAATAATTTAAGGCTAATTTTAGATGATTTGTATATAATAAAGTTACACTCAAACTAACTTATACATTAGAAAAAAGACACATTGAAGCAATTTTAATTTAAAAATATTTTTATAAGCTTTATTCTTCTTTATATGCAATAAGTTTATTTATTTATTTTTATTTTGACGCTACACAGTACCCTACAAATTTCAGATGTACTGAAAAAAAATTTTTTTTTTCATTTTCTTGTGGCCCATATCTTTGGAAAGCGTGCCACTAAATTTCAGACCTGATAACAAATTAGTTTTTAAGATATTAGAAGTTTTCTGAGCTTAGGTTTGTTTTCAGTTTCATTTTTTCAAAAGCATTTTTCCACTTTTAAATTGAACTAATTAAAAATGTGTTTGAGCACAATCAACTTTTTCAGTGAAAAATGGTTATTAATTTCAATTTTCAGTACTAAAATCATTTCTGCTTGATTATGTTTTGAGTTTTTTGAGTTCGCATAGTTAATTAAGATTGATTTCAAGGCCAATTTTTGTTTTAAAAATAGTTTATGTAACTTAGAAGGTTTATTATTAATTTTTCCTGGTGAGAAAATGCCACGGCCAAAACTTTTTCCGGCTTTTATGAGAAACAATATTTGGAGAAATGGAATAATACTGAAAATGATATATCTAAAAAAAGCCCTTTACTGATACAGTGATAAGACTTCCGAGTGCAAGCATTCTGACTACAAGTATTGCAGATAAAACTGAATACTTCTATGATGTGCCAAACTACATTATAGTAAACAGATAGTAGCATTATATTATAATATTTGATTTTTTGTTAAACGAATTTAAAAAACTTGCTTAACTTCCAAAATTTAAAACTAACAAAAAAATAGTTTTGTGTACAATCCTGGAGATTTTTAGTTTAAGTTAGTATCATTATTATGCTTTACATCCGGGGTGGACATTAAGTCGATCACGATCTACCGGTGTACCGCCAAGACATTTTGGGGTGACCGCTTTCGCTAAGCCCTAATAATCATTCCGTTATATGCCAGTCTAGAAATACAGTATTTGTTGAAATCTAAGCCCTGTCCCAAATTCTCAACAAAATTTTATGAAAATTGAAAAAAATTCTAAAATGTGGTTTATTGATATACAATTTTACGCGAAATTCAAATAAATTTAAAAGAAAAACTAAAGAAGTGAATAACTACTGTAAAAGCGGGCGTATAACGTGCACTTTGAAAACAAAAAATGCGATCGAAATTTACGGGTGCACATTATACGCCGGGTATAAAAATGACAGCTTCAAAAGAAAAAAAAAGATAAGCATAAACTTTCTTAAAACTTTCTTGCTCTTAACTTAGTTCTTAATTTAATTATAAAAATACTTTGGCAATACTGATATATTTATAAGTGCTTTATATCTGTATAAATGTGTGTTTTATTTTTAGAATATATTTTATTTGTTTATTTTGTGTAAATTAATAAATTTTTTAAATCTTTTTGTTTTTACTTCTCAATAGGCTCGCGCCCTTCTCGTAGGGTTACCACGCCCCCCCTCAGGGGGCGAGCTCCACAGTTTGAGAAACACTGATTTAGGGTGACATCCCCTGGTCTCTATCCTACGCGTGTTAGTTGGCCCTTTTGGGCATGAAGAGCATTGCTCAGGAAATAAATACATTTGATTACTTTTTCCTTTCGTTATGTTAAGGAACAGACTTCAAATATCCAACGCAGAACCACTTATTTGATAATACTACTCATTTTTATCTAAATTGATTGATTTCCTCCTGTATAATAGAAGTTCCATATTTAGTCTCATTTGCCAAAAGAATAAGTGAGCTTTTATTTTAGATGTTTAAGGGAAAAATTATTTATTTATGGAACATTTTCAAATTTTAATAAAATGATGTTATAAGCAACTCAATTAAAATAAATTAGCATTTGTATCACTTATGTTTAATTCGTTCTCTTGCATTGACGATGGCAGTTTTCAGTGTGGTTCACTGCAAATCTATTTTTGCAATAATTTATGTTTTTTTCTTGAGATTGATCATATACTAAATTCAATTTGTGTATTTTATATTTCAATGTATGCATTCAGCGTATCATTTAAGAAAATTGTGATTGTGTGATTATTATTTTAAAGTCAACCCAAATACAATATTCTATAGATCTTATTTTCAATTAATGATTAAGGTTTTTTAGAGTGAAAAAGACATTGATGATTATAAAATAAATCAAATTTTTTGCATGACTGATTAAGATTTTGTGTATGCGAAAAAATTAATTACATTTTCATAAGTTTTCTTTAGGGTTTGAAATAGCAGCATAATTTTAATGCATTATTTTATAACTCTATATACTCCACTGACATATACTACTAAAAACTTCAGATAGTTTCAATTAAGGCTGTATCGCGGAGGGCTAGAGTTCATATTATTAGCATTCCTCAAACCATACAAGATATGGATTTTCTGAGGAAAAAACAGGTATTTTTAAAAAAGCTATTTTTTTTAAAAAACTTCA